>BSBK01014924.1:15000-62252 GCA_027943335.1 Chamaecyparis obtusa | reverse complement strand
TAAAAATATGGTTATTTAATACTATATCATTATATTTATATATATTAATTATATTTATATTATATTAATATTTTAATAATACATTATTAATAAAAGATTTACTATTATTAGTTTATTTATTAACATTTGAGTTATTATCATTTTTTAATTTTTTAATTTATTTTATATTATAATATTTTAATCTTATAATTGATATTTATTATAATATTTAATATTTTACTTTTATGATCGTTATTTATTATTACTAGGTTCTATTCAAGAAGGGGGTAATGACGTCAAATCATAAAATAATTTCCTCTTAGGTCCTATCTTGGTAGATTCACGATTTGGATGCATTTGTGATCCATTTTCCTACTACTTTATGATTCTCCCCAATCCACTTAACATTTCATGAATCTCGTACAATTTATATTGAAATTAACCCTTTCAGGTATAGGTCGCACACGATAATTTTGGTAAGTTTTCAGGCTTGTTTCTGACTATTTTCTTTTTCTTGGCCAGAGGATCATCCTTCAATGAATTTGATACCCAAAATCACTATAAAAGAAATTCATTTTCTTCATTTTGAGATATAAAGAACATACAAAAGTGCAAGGTGGACATCCCAATTTGAAAATAAGAAATTTCAAGGTGGAAGCCCAATTTTTGATGTTATCTATTTGAAGCAAGGGTTGATCATCATATTCAAAGTATTCTCAATCAACAATCTATACATTCAATCAAGCATTCAAAACATCATTTCTACATCATGGAGTTGTAAATGGATTGTGAAGATAGCTAGGTTACTATTTCCTTGGGGCATTGGTATGGTTTCATTGTTGTTTTTAGATCTATGCATTGTTACTTCATATTTAAATACACATATCGATTACATCTACATATTAGGGATGCACTCTTAGTGTTAGATCTTGGTATTTTATACTTATATTACTAGCTCTTTTCAATTATAGACATACAATCTAGATACATGAGAACTATAATACTTTTTATACTCCTTCTAACGACTATCTATGGAGGTGGAAATCACCAAAATAGGGAGTTGACTAAGGAAAACCCCTATAGCTAGCCACACACACACTTTCATATTTTCTTGTTTGGGAGCTCTTATTTAGATACATATTCAAATACCCATTTGGAAGTTTGTCCCATATCCAGTCTCTATAAATTGTCTCCCAATAATATCAAGTATATGTTGTCACCAAGTTTGACCTATATCAATATAGGTTGCCCCAATTTTGACCTATTCCTAGAGAAGAATAAGAATTACAAATTCCAGTTTCACACCTTATAGGGTTGTCTAGTTTGGAAATTAAAACATTATGTTATTCTGAAAGTAAAAAAATAAAATTTTAAGTTCATTCTTTCTCTTCCATTTATAGGTGCACACATTCTAATATCCCCTTCCTTACATCTACTATCATAGATAATATTTGTACATATCTCTTTTTACATTACATTTAGAAAATCATATACATATAAATCTGAGCCTTCTAGGGTTTAGATCATGTGCACGCACCCTTTCTTATTGGTTGTACTTTCCAAACCTATCCTATTTGGTGAGGATTTTTCGATATGATCTACTAATGTATATTGTGAGTGGTAGTCTAACATCATTTCTTCATATATAGGGAGCACATTTGGATTGCCCACATATTCCAAAAGTTAACTACTTTTGGTGGATTATTTCCCATGTTAAAGCCTTAACAATTGAAAATTTGAATAGGAGGGGATTCTCTTTGGTTACTAGATGTATTCTTTGCTACATGGATTATGAATATATCGACCCACCATTTTTTTAATTTCCCTAGTTTAGGGAAGTGTGGGCTAGTATTTTCTCATTTATTAATTTGGACTATGTAAATGCAAAATACTATGAGTCAGTTTATCGAACAATAGAGCTTTAACCTATTTAATCACCTCATCCTAAGAAATCTCTAAGCTCGTATCCCTCCCTTTTGATAGTTGGAATGTCTAGAATGAATGAAAAATAAATAAAAATTAGGGACTAATCCAAAACCAGTGCTACCCCTGTTCCAAATTATTAAGCAACAAAGAAGCGAAAACATCAATGCTATTTCTTTTGGGAAAGGAAAAGTTATCCCTTCTCTCCAAAATAATCTCTTAAATATAAAATGAGATATTATCATGAAGATAAAACTCAATAGGTGGATTCCTCCACCTACTAATTGGACCAAATATAATGTTGATGCTTGTGGAAAGGAAAACCCAGGGGTTTCAACTATACAGGGAGTCATCAGAAATTGGAAGGGTACTCTCATTGAAGGATTCTACAATAATTTAGGTGTTGGTTCAAATAACAAAGCATAATCCATTATTTCTTGGAAAGGAATAAGAAGACTGAAAGCAATAAATATATATTGCATCTTCCCAAAAGTAGGATCTAGGCTCGTAATAGATATTCTATGTGGAATTTTTGGTTGCCCTTGGTAATTATTGGTCATCTTGCAAGATTATAAAAGAATTATTCCTACCTTTGAACATGTCAAAATCCACCATACTCTAAGAGAAGGAAATTGTGCACCATATATAATAGAAAATATTTCCCTAAGTTATCATGATTGAAACTTTAAAATATGAACAATGCCCCAATAATCTAAAATACGTCCTTGCTAAAGAAAAGGGATATAATCCTACAAACCAAATTCATGAAGAAACTAATATGTCTTTTAACTGGTAGGGTCTTTAGTTCCTAAGATGGATCTTGCAAGATATTTTTATGTACCACATTTATGAATGATTGGTTGAACAAAATTCATATTCCTAAGTTTTATTATGACACTTGTAATAATATATGGAGTATAGTAATGGTTGGTAATATTAAGGATTTAAGTATGGACCCTCATAAACCTTTTTCAAAGGTTAAAATAATATTTTAAATTTCCCTAGGCTTGGTTTACTATTAAATATAATTTCTACCCCATTAACACTAGTTGCTCCCACTTGGACAATTAAGCTAGTTGGACACTTATTTGGCTTGTCAGAATGAAAAATATGGGAATTATAATAATCATTACCATATTAATGATCATGTGAGGGAAATTTAAATGAGCTCTTGTTTAAAATCCTTCATAAATTAAAATTCCATTTCAATCATCTGAACAAAAGGGGCCAAATTTCTCTCAAGATTAAAAGCAACAAAGTCATTATTGTGGGGTATGATTTCAAGTTTATCTGCTATTTCCAAAATCACATTGGCCTAGTTTTTGAGAAACTTCATTGTCACTCTGGTAGAGAAAATAAAGGGGTTCTTTTTGTTTTTAACAGTTTCTAGTAGTGGTGGGCCTCATATATCTACAGATCAACACTTGATTTTGTCTGAAATTAAAAGCATGTGGGACCCTTTGAAGATGTGGAACCCTAGAGATTATCAGGATTCACTTCAGAATAGTGAGCTCTAGGATATCTTCACAAGAAGTAACCTCATGTTGTATTTTCAAGTCATGAAGGTGTATAATACAACCTTATCTCTAAAATTTTGGAAATTCCAGTACGAGGGTAAAGTCATGATTGGGAGCATTAATTTTTAGGTGACTCTTGAACAAATTGGTGAACCTACTAGTCATAATTTTAAAGGTGATAAAGTAGAGTTGAAAATATTTTGGGACTCAAAATTTCACATGAAGAAATTCTACAAGAAAGGGGAGAAGCTTGTCGCTGCAATGTATGACAATGGGTATGATCATTTCTCTTTACCTCCTCTCTATGCCCTTTTTTTCTTTGTGACAAAGTATTTTACACTAGAAGGAAGGTATAGTGTCTTTCATGGATATCATTTCTCCATTTTAAACAATCTAAGAAATGGTCATAGGATTAGTATGCCATGTTTCCTCTTTTCCTCCTTTATCTCTAGTATTTACAATGGGGCTTCCCCTGTGCTCCATTAGAGCTTGATTTATGTCCTTTATCAATATGAATTTAAAAATTCTTGATTTAGAATCCATCTAATTTCATATCCTTGATAGGAAAAAAGTCACTCTATGAATCCTTTAAAGAGTATTGTTCAGATTGAGCTCTTAGAGGCTAATCCCCTCCCATAAAAAGAGACTCCTATAGGTAAAAAGGCTAATTCCTCAAGTAAAAATTAAAATGCCAATACCTCTGATAAGGTGAATAAAAACCCCATTACCCATGCGAAGAAGATCCCCCTAGATGAAGCTCTTCTTCAAACCAACCCCCCCAAAATGAAAAGTGCCCCTACCCATCAAAATTGTTCCAAAGCCATGACTAGCGATAAAAAGGTTAAAAGTACCAGGCCTTTTATTCATATTGATAAGGAGGAGGATAAAGAGGATGAAATGGAATGTATAGAAGAATTGAAGAATGAGGGAAGTTCAGGGGAAAGGAAGTCTATGAGAATTGATAATAAAGATATGAAAGATAAAAAGATGGAGGAAGAACTTGTATCAGAAGTGGATGAGGAGTTTGAACTTGAAGAGGAAGAAGAAACTATAGAAAAGATAGAGGATAATAATTATGTGATGAGGCTCATGAACTTGAGGAAGAGTGAAAAAAAGAAGATGAAAATTATAGTTAATTTAAATGAACTAGAGGATATGGTTAATATTGTTTACAATTCTACTCCCCATGCTAATAATGAACCCTTAAAAATTGTTCCACCTTCCCCTACACATGTTGCTAAAAGTAGTCCTTACAGCCTCCAAACTCAGGTTGATGATCTAAAAAATAGAATTAATGCTCTTGAGGGTTCTGTTATGCTAATTGAGAATGCTAGGAATGAATTTAAAATTTCTATCCAGTCTCTCTACAAGGTGGTTGATGGGATCATGAAAAGGGCCATGTTTTGTGTGGTCATTGGTAGAAGCAGGTTGAAGAAAGTGGAGAAGAAGAAGAATTAGGACCAAACCAACAAGGAGGAGAACTGCGAGAAGGATGATGAAGATTGGAAATTGTCCCTTTATAGTCTACCTAGTGAATGGGATAAGATTGCCAAGTTTAATGATAACTAGGCCTTTAGAGATTTTTAGTTTATTTTTAATCTCCCTTTAAACTCAAGATGGTTTATGTGGTTATCATAGCATGTCTTTTGTTTGATAAATCTTAGACTCTCTATGATACTTTTATCCTTCAATTTTTGTATTAATGTTAGTATTGATGCTTTAAACTAGATTAATATTGATAACTTTGACTATGTCAAATTTATTAGTAGTGATAGAAACTCTCAAAAGATGATTTCAAAAACTTTTGAATAATTTTGTTGGAAGGGTGTATTGGCTTGTTCTCAAGTGTAATGGCCCTAGGTAGGGTTTTTTGTGTTGTTTTTTAACTCACTTATCTTGTTTTTATGGGATCAGGGCCCTCTCCTTATTGACTTAATAAAAATAGTTGCATGATAATATTGTGTAGTTTACACTAGAAAGTAAAGTCCATTATCAAGAACTTCCCATTACTATAGAATTTTCAGATGAAAGTTCTTGTTAACTAACAATGAAACAATAGATTGCATTGAATATGATTTATCATCATACAAAATACAAATATCCCACCATCATTTTGAATGATCATTCAAGGGACAATAGGTACTGGTAAATCCTTCACCATTCATTATATTAGGAAAAAAAGTAAATAGAGCTCCTAATAGAATTGGCAACCCACTTCTTATCCTTGCACCAATAGGATTTTCTTCTTATAATGTGCAAGAAACAATAATACATAAAATCCCCCATATCCCTATTGAATAATCCCACCCTTTGAAAGGACAAACTTTTATGGAATTCCTAGAATAGTTGAAACACTTCAAACACATACTAATAGACGAAATGAGCTTTTTACTATTCCCTAAAATTTACAGCTGCTTGAGCCAAGTATTCCCTAACCAACAACATGAAAGTTTCGGTGGTCTATCTTTTACCCTTTAAGGTGACCTTGGCCAATTACCACATGTAATGGACAATCCCATTTATACTTCACACTCCAAGACACTTAATTTATGACTAGGTTTCAACAATATCATTAGATTGAATAATATATTGTGACAATGATGTGTCTCCCTCTCAAACACAAGTTTCCAACGATTCTAAAAAATATTAGAAACACTAATGCCTCTCAAGAGGACTTGCAAATTGGTGTAGGAGCACCTAGGTTCTTGGCCAACCTAGCTCCTAAACACCTATTTTTGGCTTGTAGTGACCTTGGCCAAGTCACTATCCTTTAAGGAATTTTGGTTTTCTGTCTTAATGTAGTGTGTGTGTTTGAGTTCCAATAGGTTCTTAGGTAGATGAATTAAGTCCTAGTGATGGTCTCATTGGACTAAGTAAAGACCCAAGGGATATGTCTTGTATGCCATTGGATGTTGGAAATCAGTTAAAGATATGGTTTGACTATGAAAATGAGTTAAATGAATGAAATAAAGTTGAGAAAGGACCTTATAAGTCTTAGGAGAGTCTTGAGAGTTTCTTTAGACCAAATGGCACAACTTTGGAAAAGTTGACAAGGAAATTGTAAAAGTTGTCATGACAACTTTGCAAAGTTGTCATGAAAACAAATTGTCTAAGGCATGTCCGAGAGTGAGAGTTAATTATAGGGTTGAAACCGACCAAGATCAGTTAACTAAGCCTATATATGGCTTATTTTTACTAACACCTATGGTTGGACGTTGGTTTTTATGTGAGTACTTTCATATTTTCATCACCTGTTGTGACTATACCTGCTTTGATTTGAATAGAAAGCTCGGTCATCCTTGATCATGGATTTGATGAAGGGTGCTCCCCTTAATACCACAAACACATAATAGAAACAGAGAAACAACAACAATTTGCAAGAATAGAAAATGGGTTTCTTATTATCTCCACAAATGTGGAATTACAAACTTTCAAAATTACAATATGCGAAACCACATGGGCATCTTCCTTAAAATATTTTGAGGGACAAAACCTCAAATGATTACCCAGAACTACCCAGAACTATCCCAAACTGCCCGGAACTGCCTAAGACAACACTACAGCCTTCCTTAAATAGGCAATTTCCACCGCTCGAGAAGGTTCCATAAATTTAGCCTTTTATGCCGACTAAACATGGAATTATTTTATTTTTACAATTATTACAATAGGGTCGGCTCAAAAAAAATACAAAATATGCTCTTAGGTAGCCCAACTTTTGGAGGCCATAATTTTTTAACCATAGCTCCGTTTTTCTATTGTAACCACTTTTCAGAAATGCTATGACAAGATCTACAGTGCCTAACAAGTGCTAGCACGAGTCAGTCGGGGGTCGATCATGATCCGGAACCTCTAAGGTCTTCAAAATTAACCTCAAAGATTTCGTACCCAAAAAACTCAATAACTTCACCAATATAGATGATGTGGCAATGAAACTCAACTGGTACGCTGAAATGACTAAGATGAACCTCCAACTGTGAAATCAGAACATTCCAAGATCATATGACCAACTTACTAAAAATAGTAAGTTTCCATAAATAGCAGCTCCGCACAAGATAACCCTTATTGAAAACAAAGCCAGAAATATTTTTGGGTGATGCAAGATTGCTCTTACACCCATGATGCTCCTGCAGCAGACACCTGGGGAAATTTGAGAAGTGATCCTGTCACAACTCAGGTGTGAAGAGGAAAACCAAGATGGTTAACCTCCTCCCTTGTCAACCATGATGAATCTTCAATAGGTCATCCTTTCCACTTGACCAAATATTCTTCATATGTCTTGTTCCTTGTGCTTCTACCAACATGACTATCTAGTATGTCTTCAATCTCCTTGATATCTGAGCTGGTTGCTGGAATACTCTACTATGTTGCTGTAACCTCGTCCTCGAAACCTCCTTCATGATACTTTGTCATATCTAAAACATTAAATACTGGTGAAATATTCATCTCAGTAGGCAACTTGACCTCATATACATTTCCTAAATAATGCTTCTTTAGTATCTTACATGGCCCAAACTTCTTCATTTTCAGCTTGTTATATGTACCAAATGGAAATCTCTCCTTCCGCAAATGAACCATGACTTCATCTCCAACCTGAAATTCCTTATGCCTCCTTTTCTCATCTACCTTATCCTTATACTACACATTCATCTTGGTAATGTGCTTCCTCACCTCCTCATGGATGTTCTTCAAATGTTCTGCAAAATCCTTAGCTTCAACACTACTTATTTCTCCTTTATCTATCTTTCTCAATGCAGATGCATTTCTTGGACTACTTCCATATACAATCTGTGGATGATGTGATGATCCAAACATCAAATCTATCTTCAAATCTTCACTTTCTACTAGTGTCATTCCGTGTGCTACCTTATTTGGCAAACTGGCTCCTAGAATCAAGTCCATCTGATGACTGATCTTTCTTACTGGTGGTAATCCATCAGGCACATTATCAGATACAATATCCTGAAACTCATTCAATAATTTTGCAACTTCTACAGGTACATCTTCTACTTCCTCTTTCCCAGCCTTTGGAATTAAGGTAAAACACATATGCTCATGCCGCATACCATCTAAAAAATTTTCTTTATCAACAAAAGTTATTCTTGCATTACCACATACCTTTTCTTTTGTTTCCTTCAATGGCTTTAGCTTATGTCACACTCCATCCTTTGTTAGGGAATAGATATTCACACAACCATCATGTAAAACACATCTATCAAATTGCCACGGTCTACCCAAAAACATATGAAATGCATCCACAGATATGGTATCACATAGTACCAATCATGGTGTCTGCCAATCTTGAACTTCACTAGGCATTGTTCACTAACCATGACCTTGTGGTCATCCTACACCCAGGAAACCTGATATGGATGTGGATGTTCTGCCTCGTGAGCTTCAACTTTGTCACCATCTCTTCTGACACCAAATTATTAGTACTACAACTATCAATAATTAAATCACAACACTTACCCTCACACTTGCACCTAGTGTGAAACAGGCTCCTCCTTTGCTCAGGTTCATTCTCACCACTCAGCAGAACTCTTCTATTGATCAGTGTTTCTCCTTTTTTAGCATCCTCAAAATTTGAGCATTCGACATCTTCATCTACATGTGCCACTCTGGCCTGGCCTTCATTCCTCCTATCTATCCTTCCTTGGCATTGAGGACATTCAAATGCCCTATGACCTTCTTCTCAACAATGAAAACATGTTCCACAGAAGCCTACTCTTCTAGATCCTTGTCCTCTTCCTCTTCCTCTCTAATCTCTATTATCCAGATCATGGAAATGATTGAAATTATCTCCTCTCTAATTTTGACTATTACTAGCCTCATCCTACCTTTTCAAATCTTCATTTTGATCTCCATATGATCGTCCACCAAATCTTCCATCACGACCTCTTCCGCTTTGTCTGCTCTCAAACTTCTTGTTCAACTTTTCCTCTACCTTTAGAGAAAATTGGTATGCCTCTTCAATACTATTCATTCGAACCAGATTCAATTTTTCCTAAATGTTTGGCCTTAACCCATTAAGGTAATGAGCAAATTTCTCCTTATCAGCTTCTGAATGGCCTGTTCTGATGAGAATTCAATAGAACTCCTCTGTATACTCTTGAACAGATCTTCCTGCTTGCTTCAAACTTTGCATTTTCTTCAGTAGGTCAAGCTCATAATCAACAGGAATGAACTGTCACTTCAATTTGTCCACCATTCGATGCCATCTTGTGATTTTCTCCTTTCCTCTTCTATTTCACTCCAAGTGAACCTCTTGCCACTAGATCTTCGCATGACCCTTCAGTCTGACCTTCACAAATTTGACCCTATTAGGATCCTCAATATCTTCGTACTCAAAATATTCTTCACATTCATTGATCCATTCGATCAATTCCTCTGGGTTAAGATTTCCTAAAAATGTCAGAACCTCAATCTTAGGTCTTTTCCTGATTTTTGAAATGGCTCAGAAAAGTCTTTCTTCTTCCTAATTTATAACTTCGACTTCTCCTTCAAAATACCTTCTTCCTCAGCTTCATCCTCGCTTTCATCTCTAACATTAAGATTCATTCCTCTGCAAATCCCCTCTTGCAATGCTCACACTTGTCTCTGTAGTTCCCTAACCTCAGGTGTTACAACACCAGCTCTTTTTCCACGTTCCCTTTGTGGAGGCATTTTCGCGCTTCTCACTAAAACCATAACCACGGTCCTAGTGCAAACTACCTCACAATCGACGATATATTTACATAGAAATCCTAACCCACGGTCCTGGTGCAAACTACCTCACAATCAGAGATCTATTTACACACTCAGGAACTCCTGCTCTAATACCACTTGATGAAGGGTGCTCCCCTTAATACCACAAACACATAATAGAAACAGAGAAACAACAACAATTTGCAAGAATAGAAAATGAGCTTCTTATTATCTCCACAAATGTGGAATTACAAACTTTCAGAATTACAATATGTGAAGCCACATGGGCATCTTCCTTAAAATATTCTAAGGGACAAAACCTCAAATGATTACCCAGAACTGTCCCGAATTGCCTAAGACAACACTACAGCCTTCCTTATATAGGCAATTTCCACCGCCTAAGAAGGTTCCAGAAATTTAGCCTTTTAGGCCGACTAAACATGAAATTATTTTTTTTTTACAATTATTACAATAGGGTCGGCTCAAAGAAAATAAAAAATATGCTCTTAGGTAGCCCAACTTCCAGAGGCCATAACTTTTTAACCGTAGCTCAGTTTTTTTATTGTAACCACTTTTTGGAAATGCCATGACAAGATCTATAGTGCTTGATAGTGTGAGTCAACTAGGGGTCAATCATGATCTAGAACCTCTAAGGCCTTCAATATTGACCTTAAATATTTTGTACCCAAAAACCTCAATAACTTCACCAATACAGATGATGTAGCAATGAAACTCAACTGGTAGGCTGAAATGACTAAGATGAACCTCCAACTGTGAAATCAGAACATTCTGAGATCATATGACCAACTTACTAAAAATAGTAAGTTTCCATAAATAGTAGCTCCGCACAAGATAGCCCTTATTGAAAACAAAACCAAAAATATTTTTGGGTGATGCAAGATTTCTCTTACACCCAGGATGCTCTTGCATCAGGATTAGACCAAAGAAAGGCTTTGCATGAATTGATTCTCTATGTTTTGATTAGTATATTATAGCTTTGTTTTTTTAGTAGGTTTCTTTTAAGATTTTAAACTTAATTCCTCCTCTGTGACTAGCTTGTTGGATTGTTCAGAGTAGAGGTAATAAAAATTTCTCTAACTTAGGTTTCCATGGATAGTTTTGTACGACCACCTTGAATATTTTAGAGCATTGAATAGGATATGTTAATATGTATTGTTATGTTAATTTATGGAGCTAGCCCTGTTCGGAGCTTGCTATTGATCTAGAAAATGGGAGAGGGCTCGGGGATTGGGAATGCCAATCTAGCTCCATAAATGTGTTCCTTGATGAAAAATACTCCATCATGTGAAGGAGAGCCCTTGATCAATTTGGCAAGAGGTAAAACCATCAAACCCTCACTGAACATTAGTGAGGCTTAATTAGGCCTGAAATCAAGGCTTAAAGATAGGAAAGGGTTGTACAGAGAGCTTGGAGACCTAAGGATTTTGGAATCCATTGTAACTTTGAAAATGGTATCAAGAAATGTGATCTCTTTGGCCACTTGTGTAGAAATTTGAAAAGTTAAGCCCTAAAATGTGTGTAGGAAGACCTACAAGGACCTAATAGCCTTTTGGTCTCAGTTTTGGAGATTGACTTGTAGGAGGGAGATGCTACATGGTGGAACACCTCAACTTGAATCAAACTAAGACAAATTGAGTCTTCTCTCATGCCTATCATAGTGAATCAAGAATTGGAGTGAAGGGATGAATTCCTTAGTTGAATTCATATGAAGATTTGTGGAATCAAGAGTGAGTTATAACCCTTGGTAGTTGGATTTTATGGAGTGGAGGAGATTAGGAAGAATCCCTCAGTGTGAAGGGTCTAGAGAACCCTAAGATAGGTCAAGGAAAGGCCTAGGTAAGTCCTAAAGGAAGTAGGGCTAGTTTGAAGAAGATTTTCCTATCTTATTGGTATTACAGCCATTGAAAGGCTTGGGTACGTAATGAAAGGTGTTGTTAGAAATAGGGAATACTGAGAGGGGTGTTAATCAGTATTCTACAAACTTTCTCTTTTTCCCAATTATGGATATAATAGATTAACTTGATACATGTATAATAGAGTAAACTAAATAACATGCATAGCAATAAAGCAAATGAACTCATAACACATTATTTGTTCTCGAGGAAACCCTTGCATGGGGAAAACCCTGGTGGGGATGGTACCCACAAAGATCCACTAATCAAAAGTATCCTATTAAGGATGTTGACCCTGTTAGGAGCTTGTTACATATATATAGTATCTTAGTCCTGATTAAGGGACTTTAGGCCTTCTTAGAATCCTCAACCCTGCTAAGAGTTGGTAGTACAAAATGGAATGATTACAAGATGAGCCCACTGCCTAAACATGTAATTTACAATAATTACTGATTACAAAATAGGGCAAGGTACATAACCTTATACTTTCTTTCTTGTCTCTCACAACTTCGTATCAATACCTTTCGCATATATGTTCACTATATCATCTATTTTGTTACACTTCTTTGCATTACATATGTCTTACATTTATACAAGTTATTAGGACTAATAACTCTTACAGATGGCTTTACTAATCATAAAGAACTTTACAAAAAACATTTTTACCCAAGGGTTAACATCTAGGATGTTGTCCCTAATATTATTAAGACATTATTTTGATAAAAAAAATAATCCCTTAACTCTTTACTTGTTCTGTCTTCTTTCTTTATCCTGTCGGCTTCAGCTCTATCTCTGATAATACTGTAATAACTTCTTACATACATGTCATATAAACTTGCACTCTCAGGTGAGTCTTCAATATGGATCATAGTATCTATGTTCAATTTTGCAAACACTGAACGTACTTCAATCAACTTCACCAATCAAAAATTGTCTCGGGTTACACTAGAAAAATACTGCTTACACTTAAACAATTTTGCTCTACGCTCTGTCATACTTGCTCTCTGTCATATGTGGTCTTCATGTAGATCATATGTTTCCATAATGACAACATCTAGATATCTAACTCAGCCAAATTGCCAACAATCTCCCCTTTGTAATTGGTGGCAACATATGAGAAAATTGGCTAAGTCTCAAAAATTCAAAACTCAAAATTGTGGCCATAACAAAAATATATCTTCGTTGTCCTTATAACTCCATATATCTTATATATATTCTATACTCCCCCTAGGAATATACTTCCTTAACATATATCAATTTTTTGCTATCATATCACCCCCACTTTGACAATAATGACAAAAAGGTATCGAAAACTGTGATCTAAAAAAAATGTTTACCTTGATTCAAAATTGCAGAGCCGGTAGGTTTGCAATACAATCTACAAAGTTCACTTTAATGGTCTCTATCTCCTTCTCCCATGCTTTCTTTACTATGTCTAAAAAATTAAGGAGTGCACATAGACCATAAGATGCGACCTCACATGCATGAAGGTTTGCAAAGTTGAACTTCTCATAGGATGTCTTGGATGAAAGACATTCTTCCAATTGTCCTTTAACTATGCCAATCTTTACTGAAATGTGCTCTCTAAGAAGAGTGAATCTTCTCAATTTCTTGTCTTTTTCATCATTAAGATTCTTTATTTCATCATACATTTTGCCGATTCTTTTCTCAACATAAAAAATTTTCATATTAGGGTTGGCTAAAAGATTTACCTCTGACTGAATTTCTACCTTTTTAGCCTTAATCTTCTCAACCACTTCTGAAACATGATTTTTAGATTTTTTACACTGAATGTACAAAGTTTTACCTCTGTCCAAATTCCTTCTAAGATCTTTTATACATACATCCAGATTGTTAATATCATTTCTGATATTCTGACTTATATCAAGAAATATGTTGGCCTCATAGGTTGCCTGAGCCTTCACTATAGCTATATCTGATAAGTTATAGAACTCATTATCAAATGCTTTCATAGCTTCTCTAGCTCTTTCCAGTGGATCTGCCTCTTCTATTTGGTTAGTCACAACACTTTGTAACTTCTTTGTTATTTCCAGCAATGATCCTTCAAGGCTTTTTACCTTCTTGTTCTTTACAATTATCTTGTTTAGGGATGTGATCAACTCCATTTGATCATCATCATCAACTTATTTCCCAAAGCTTTCAAAAATAGATTCAATATGTGGTTTCTTTGCTGCAATCTCAGGTGTAGGACTAATTTTTTGCTAGGTGCTTCTTTCTGTCCTTAAATCTTTATACTTTATTGATTTTTTGTTTGTTTTTCTTCTTCTTTCCTTGTTTCTTTCTTTCCTTCTTCAATTGATCTATCATGTTCTTCTAGAGCTGAATTGTCAACAATGTTCTCAAGGTTTATAAAAGGATTATCATCACTGTCCAATGTGATCTTAGTTCCTTCCACATGCATTGATTCATCTTCAATGTTAATTGATGGTGGAGAGGGACTCTTCTGATGCTCAGCTTCCTTAGCTTGTCCTACTGCAACACTTGTTGTCATTACCTTTACTATTGCTTGCTCAGTTTCTTTTTTTATCTCTTCATAGTTACCTCCCATTATCTGAATGGTTATTCTTTTTGTTCTCAGATGAGTACCAAGTTCTTTCATAATTTCTTTAAAATGATCTTCATCTCTAACATCACACAGTTTCCTCACAAAATTTTCTCTGATTTTGTCATCTTCTTCAGTTTCTCTCTTTTTCTTGTTAACTAGCTTCTCAAATAGATCATCACATATCTTTCCTTGGATTTTATCAAATTTCTTGTCTGCTAGGATCATATGTGTCACAACTGCATTCTCCAAGTTTAATCTCTTTGAATAGTTATAAAGCTCATAATACTTGTTCATCTTTGAAAAATCTCCATCATTAATAATTTGTTCATTTACCTTTTCAATCCTTGGTTTCCATGTCTTCTTTTTCACTTGAGTATCTTCATCATCTTTGATTTCATCTATTTTCCTTTGTACTGGAGCTACTACTATTTTTTGCCTTTTACCTGGTCCACTGGCCATTTATTTTATTCTTTTACCCGGTGGAGTTGAGGATGATCTTGTAGACTTCCTAATTTATTGTTCGTTCTCAACTTTCTTCACTTTCACCACATTTTGAATGTTTACTAACTGATCTGCAATTGATGATAGGGGTGGAACAAACAAAACTTCCTTTTGTCTAATGTCTCTAACAGTTGTTGTTATGTGCTTTGCAATCATAAATTCTTGTTCTATCATCCCTGTGTCCTTCAAAATTTCCTTAATTGTACTTTCTAGTCGCTTCTTTGACTTTTTTTCTTCCTAAATAGACTTTGCAGAGTTGAAGTTCTCCTCATAAGTTCCAAATCTATTTCTATGTACATCCACCTTGCTCTTAAGAAATCTATTCACATATTCTTCTACTTCAACTTTAGAAATTTCATAGCCAAGAGGGTCTGTGAACTCTACTCTAGGTTCAACTACTTCAATGTAGGTAAATTCAATGTCAACCATAAAGCATACTCCATCCTTATGTTTCTCAACTATAGCCTGTGACATTCTTGATATGTTCTTCATCAATTTCAGAAATTTTTTTATTACCAAAGTAGCACTTTCATTGACCTTGTCTATAGGGTGTCTCCTATATACTCCGTTGATTCTTTCCATTGTGATCCTATCATCATTAAAATCTTCACCTATACTGTATGGAAATCTTCTTAAAAAATGGAAAAACATATAAGTGATCAGGGATGGGAATTTGAATTGAGAGTTCTTTGTCTTCTTAATGTTTTCTAGGTTCTCAAATAACTGAATCCTACACATATCCACTTGCACTTTATCAACACACATTAAATAGGCTACATGAATCATTCCAGCTACCATGTCATCTTCTCTTGAATTAGCACAAAATTTAGCTATTAGGATCTTGCATAAATACCTAACATCATCCTGTTGTATCTTTCTAATCACTATACCTCTACCATTGTAAGATGATTTAGTGTTTTCCAATATAGTTTTCTTCACATCATTTTCATTGAATGGTATGAATATAGATTTAGATAAACTAGTTACTTCATGAATTAGGTCAGCTGTAATGTATATCACACTATCATCTAACCAAAACTTTCCATTATGTATTCTCCTCAGAATTATCTTAGTGCATTCTTCATCATCAAATTCATATTGTAGTGAATACTTTATGATTTTGTTATCCTTAAAATGTTCAAACCCTACTTTCAAAGGCATATCTTGGGTGTAAAGCTTCTCATACTCTTTAGTAAAATCACTATCACTGAGGGTTTCAAGTTTACATCCCAAATGGCCTCTAACATTCTCTAAATGTAAAACTTTGTCTGGTACAGATGATAATGCTAATTTAGGGTCTTATTCCAAAGGTTCTACTGGTTCCCTTTTAATCTTAGGTATGATTCTATCTCTTATACTATGAACTAATTAAACATCCATATCTTCTGCAAATTCTCTAACTAAATGATAGATTTTCTTAGTGAAATACCTTAATTCTACGATTTAGGGCTTTGCATAGATCTAGCACAAAATTCCTTCACCAAATCTTTGCAAACTTCTTTTAATCACTGCTACTTTGATCTCCTTAACACTTGTATTCACTTAGATGATCAAACAATACTGATCATAATATTTTAACCTTTCAATCTCACAAGATTCTGACATCGCATTCAATTCTTTTGCCGCTTCTTTCCAAAAAGTTGTTCCTGCTTACTTGTAAAACTTAAAACTTCTTGTGATCTTGCATAACTTCATATTAGCTCATGCACTCTTAACCATAGCATTATTACATCATATTATACCTTACATTAACTGTGAAAGGCTCAATTCATCCTATACTAACCTCTACACTATCCTAAGTTCCTATTCTAATGCATTCTTCATGAATTAAGTACTTTGAGATGGGTTAGGAAGAGATTCAATCTTACCATTTGATACTTCACCTTTCTGATTACATTTAGTGCTAAATGTGTCTCCTTGATTTGTGGCTTTAATTAACTTCACTTCTTCTGAATTACTACAACCTCCTTGACTGTTGCTTGCATTCTCATTTCTCCTTGCACAAATTCTAGGATTAGGGTTTCTCATATTGTTCATTCTGCAAAACCTTACTCTATGACCAAATTTGTTGCATATCTGACATACTACTCCATTGTTTCCATATTTCAGTCCAGTCTGGTTGATTTGTGATCTACAATTCCTAGCAATGTGTCCAACCTTGTTGCATCTATAACATACTACTCCATTTCTTCTATTCATATCTTTAGTAGGTTTCTTATCTACATGGTTAGTATCTCTAAACATTCAACTACTATTATTATTCTCATTAAATCTAGGCTTCCTACATTCAATAGCTCTATGTCCAAAACCATGACAATTATAACAATAATGATTAAGAGGTCTAAATTGCTTACCTGTACAATCTTTCTTCATATGACCAAAGGTATTACATGCAAAACATCTACCTTTCAATTCTTTCTATGTACCTTTAGGTGATTCTTCTTTCTTAGGTGGTTCTTCCTCTTTAGGTGTATCCTCAGATTTGTTAGCTTCATCATATTTATTTTCTTCTATGTTTTCATAAACTTTCAGTTCGGGTTCCTTGCTTTCTTCACTTACCTTAGATGAGTTAAATCAAAGACCAGTTTTATCATAGAATGGATTTTGATAAGATATTTGTTCATCAATCTTCACACTAGTAGAATATAGCTTCTTAAGTTGTTTCTTAGACTGATTCAATTCACATTTCACAATTGTATTGTACTTTTCAAGTTCAACATACTGCAATTTGGTTTTCTCAAGTTCAAGTGTCACTTTACAAAGTTTAGATTTCAGATCTTCTTTCTCGGATTTCATATTTTCACTCTTAGTTTCAGATTTTCATTCTTAGATTTAAGATTTGTTTCATTCTTACTATTTCCATATTTCAAACTCAACTTCAGATTCAGTATCTTTAATTCATGTTTAAGGATCTCATTTTCTTTTTCCAGATTATCATCACAATCTTCAATTTGAATTGTAGATTCCTTTTCTATTTTTAGTTCTTCTAGCTTCTTTTTCAGCTTCTCAATGAGGTTCTTTGCATCATCATATTTTCCTTTCAGAGTATCTCTTTCTTCAGTAAGTATATCAATCTATTCAAGAGCTTCTTCAAGATTCTTCTGTAGTTGATCCATATCCATAGAGATCTTACTCAAACTGCCAGGCTTTTTCTGAATGATTCTTTTCTGAGTGACTAAGCTCTGATACCAATTTTTAGAAATAGGGAATAATGAGTTGGGGGGGGGAGGCGTGAATCAGATTCTACAAACTTTCTCTTTTACCCAATTATGGATATAACAAATTAACTTGATACATGCATAATAAAGTAAAGTAAATAACATCAATAAAGAAACTGAACTCATAACACATTATTTGTTCTCGAGGAAACCCTGGCCTAGGGAAAACCCCAGTGGGGATGGTACCCACAAAGATCCACTAATCAAAAGTATCATGTTAAGGATTTTGACCCTGTTAGGAACCTGTTACATATATACAGTGTCTTAGTCCTGATTAAGGGACTTTAGGCCTTGTTAGAAGCCTCAACACTGCAAAGAGTTGGTAGTACAAAATGGAATGATTACAAGATGAGTCCATTGTCCAAACATGTAATTTACAATAATTATTGATTACAAAATAGGGCAAGGTACATAACCTTATACTTTATTTCTTGTCTCTCACAACTTTGCATCAATTCCTTTCGCATATATGTTCACTATATCATCTATTTCATTACACTTCTTCACATTACATATGTCTTACATTTATACAAGTTATTAGGACTAATAAATCTTACAATCGGCTTTACTAATCATAAAGCACTTTAAAAAATACATTTTTACCCAAGGGTTAACATCTCAGATGTCCTCCCTAATATTATTAAGACATTATTTTGATAAAGAAAATAATCCCTTAACTCTTTACTTGTTCTATCTTCTTTCTTTATCATGTCAGCTTTAGCTCTCTTTGGTAATGTTGCAATAAATTCTTCCGTACAAGTTGTACAAACTTGTGCTCTCATATGAGTCTTCTATATGGATCACAGTATCTATGTTCAAGTGCACAAGCATTGAAATTACTTCAATCGATGTCACCAATCAAAAACTATCTCGGGTTACACTGGAAAAATACTGCTTACACTTAGACAATTTTGCTTAGCGCTCTGTCATACTTTCTCTCTATCATATGTAGTCTTCATGTAGATCATATGTTGCCATAATGACAACATCTAGATATCTAACTCAGCCAAATTGCCAACAGGTGTATTTTAGAAGGAAGTGAATCCATTGCAGATAACACAATGGTGACCAATGCTGAATTGGCCAGAGAAGTAGTTGAACAAAAAGAAAGAAAGTGTCTTAGAGGAGACTATGGAATATTTGAAAGATAAGCTTGATGAAGTGGTAGTGACCGCTAGGAAAATAAAGGAGAATATGGCAATTGAAGATGAAAAGGGTAAAGCATTAGCTAATAAAGATTATGTTCCTAAACCAGATCCGCCTATCCAAGAAGAACCTTTCCTAAAAGTCATTAAGGCATTGGGAGGTAAAGCATTACAAGGGATACCCATGTTCATCGGTAAGATTGGTTTAGAGCTAGTGATCGAGTGGATTGAAGGGATGGAGAATAATTTTGAATGTGAAGTTGTCTCGAAGACACAAAGAGTGAAGGTGGCTAAATCAAGGCTAAGGGGACCATCCCTAACATGGTGGAAGTTCCTTCAAGAAGAGAGTGAAATAGAAGGGGAAATACCCATTGAAAATTGGAGAGCTATGATCACAAAGATCAAAGACAATTACCTGCCAGAGGATCATGAGATCCAAATGCATAAGAAGAGGCAAAATCTCAGACAAAAAGAGATGGATGTGGCTGCTTACACTGAGGAGTTTCAAAAACTTTGTTTGAGGTCCAAGGTTCAAGAAGAGGAAAGTATCCAGGTTGTTAGATACTTGGGTGGTTTAAGGTAGAGTATCCAATAAAAGATTAGTCTTTGGACTCCTAATACTATCCATAAGTGCTTCCAATTTGCACTAAAGGTAGAGTAAAAGAGAAAGAAGAAGCAATAATCTAACTCAAAAGGTAGAGGTAGAGGGAGAGACTCTACGGGACATAGAGATGGCTATGGTGGTAGTAGAAATGAACCTATAAGTTAAGGAGACTCCAAGTTGGTTGAACAAATAAGTGAACCAAGTGCAAGAGGGAATTATGGAAGAGGTAGAGGATTCAAATGTGGCATAGGAAGATCAAGTGGATTCAGTAGATGGTCACACTTTACAATCATGAAGTGTTATAATTGTGGATAGCTAGGCCATCCTACCTATAGGTGTCATGATAAGGCTCCTAGTTCTTAAGGAGAGAAGAAGATAGCATATGCTCAAGAGGAAGAAAGTAGTGTGAAGTCCCCTGAAGTGAACTTGGATTCATAACATGGAGAGAGCCTCATTTTTAGGAGAGTTCTACTCAAGGAGCTTGTCAAACAAGAACCTAAGCATAGGACGACTCTTTTTAGGATCAAATGTAAGATCCTTGGAAAATTTTGTAAAGTTATCATTGATTTAGGCTCAATTGATAATTTCATATCAGAGCAAGCAGTCCAAAAAATCAAGCTTGAAAGGATACCTCATACTCATCCTTTTAAGGTGACTTGGTTAAATAAGGGGCACAATATTCTAGTGAATGAACAAGCATGGGTATACTTCATGATAGGTGGCTACCAAGAAAATATTCTATGTGACATCCTACCAATGGATGCTTGTCATTTTCTACTAGGAAGGCCATGGCAATATGACTGGGATGTAGTTTACCATGGAAAGTGAAATGTGTATAACTTCAAGGAAAGATGGAGTAACTTATAAAATTCAGTCACTTTTGGAGGAAGGAGTTGCAAGTTTAGTTGATCATAATGTACTCTTGATTAGTGGGAAGGAGTTCTTTCATGAACTCAAAGAAGAGGAAGGATTAGGAATAGCCATATTCTTGAAACCTAAGGAGGAGACCAAGGTTCTACACTCTACATTGCCAAAGGAAGTGCAGCAATTATTGAATTAGTTTAAGGATATTATAAGTGATAGGACACCAGCCACTCTTCCTCCTCAAAGAGAAATTGGTCATCAAATTGACTTTGTACCTAGAGCATCCTTCCCTAAAAAAGCAACATATAAAGTGAGCCTGGACTAGAATAAAGAGATTGCAAGGCATATTCAAGAGCTTCTTGATCAAGGGCTAATAAGAAAAACTATTATTCCATGTGTTGTCCCTAGGGTTTTGGCACCAATGAAGGGAGGTAAGTGGAGGTTATGTACTGATTCTAGGGTAATCAATAGGATTACCATTAGATATAGGTTTCCTATCCCTAGAATAGAATACCTTATGGATTGTCTTGGGGGGTGTCAATATTTTACCAAAATTGATCTTAAAAGTGGGTATCACAAAATTAGGATGAAAGAAGGGGATGAGTGGAAGTCAGCCTTAAAAACTAATGAGGGTCTTTATGAATGGTTATTCATGCCCTTTGGGCTTACAAATGTACCTATTACATTCATGAGGTTAATGAATGAGGTCCTAAAAGACTATAATGGTAGGTTTGTTGTGGTGTACCTAGATGACATTCTCATCTTTAGAAAGACCACAGAGGAACATATGAAGCACCTAGAAGTTGTCCTAAGAAGATTACATGAGGAGAAACTAACCATCAACCTAGAGAAGAGTGAATTTGTTAAACAAGAACTAGTGTACCTAGGTTTTGTAGTGTCTCAAGCTGACCTTAAGATGGATCCAAGAAAAGTGGAAGCCATAGTGAGTTGGTCCACTCCTAAAATAGGGACAGAAGTGAAGAGCTTCCATGGATTAGCTCAATTCTATAGGAAGTTCATAAGAGAATTCAGTGAGATATGTGCACCTATGCTAAACACTATCAAAGGTGGAGCTAAAACCAAGTTTGTGTGGATGAAGGCAGCTCAAGAAGGGTTTGAGAAATTGAAGCAAATAGTAGCAACTTAGCCTATTTTGGTATTACCAAGATTTGACAAATTATTTATTGTTGAATGTGATTCAAGCAACATAGCAGTGGGAGAATTCTTGAATCAAGAAGGGAGACCGGTTGTATTTTTTAGTGAGAGGTTGAATGAGGCTAAGTCAAGGTATTCCTCATATTATTTGGAGCTCTATGCATTGATCCAAGCACTTGAAAAGTGGAGGCACTATCTATTACCTAAAGAGTTTGTAGTCTATACAGACAATCAAGCATTAAGCTACATTAACACTCAAGATAAGCTAATTCATAGGCACATCAAGTGGATGGAGCTCCTCCAAGCCTATACCTTCACCATCAAACATAAGAAAGGACTTAACAACAAGGTAGCTGATGCCTTAAGCCAAAGGTTTCTAACTGTCCAATAAATCCATCTTCAAAGCATTGGTGTAGAAGGATTCAAAGGACTCTACAAGGAGGATGAGGACTTTTCCAAAGCCTATAAGGTATATGAAGACTTTGAGAATAATTTTCATAGTGATTTTTTTTACTACACATTTCAGAATGGCTTATTATTAAAGGGTAACTAGATATGTGTACCTAAAAGTTCAATGAGAGAGAACCTTATACAAGAAAAACACAATGGCAACCTTAGTGGACACTTTGGCTTAAAAAGACATTAAACCTAGTGCAAAGGTTCTACTATTGGCCCAAGATGCCAAGAGATGTGAGAAGATATGTAGAGAAATGTATTTTTTGTCAAAAGGACAAGGGAACATATCCAAATATAGGGTTATATCAGCCTTTACCAATCCCTAAGAGGCCATGGGAGTGTCTAAGTATGTACTTTATGTTGGAGATTTGCCAGCAAGCTAGTGTTGACTATATGTTTGTCATTGATGACAACATATGGTTAGAAGCATGTGTGGAAGACTGATGGAGAGATCCTTGAGTATATGTTTCCTAGATATGTTATTAGCATGATATCATAGATGTAGAGGTTGATTCTGAGTGAAGAAAGTAATACAATAGTCTATATCAGTGAGTGTTCCAGACAGGTCCCACGAAGAGTTTTGTATGTGATTTACAGTATGGTTGTAATGAAGCCTTGCACATTTATATTTATATTTTAGACATGTGTATGATGCTATTTTCATGGACGTAGATTCAGATATGTAGTATAGTTTGATTTATTAAGTCTCTAATTGCCAGTTACAGTTTCTTGAGTTTATCAAATGGAGCCGACATTATTATTTTTTTTGTAGTAGTTGCACCTATCAGTTGGATATGCATGCTTCGATTATTGTTTGGAGAAGAGTTAAAAAAATTTGGTTAAGAGCACATGAAATAATTTAGCATGAGAATAAAGCATCAGTTAATTTGGTGGAGCCTATAGTGTGAAGCGACTGTCTACTCATATGGAGTTGTGCAGTCCTAATTTGTGTCGTGTGGTTAGTACATCCAATTGAGATGTTATTGGAGAGTTATATTTTTTCTCTTATATGATTTCAAGATGGTTCTAACAAGCTAACTTGATTATATCATTTAGAGGAAAAATATTTATAGGCAGCCATTTGTTATTGCTAAGTATGGAAGATAGTTGAAAGATAAGAGCAGAGCAGAATGTGCGAACTATTGAGCAATCCATAGAAGGTCTATGTGACCAAGTAGAGAGTGTGTACTATTCATTAGAATTTATCAAGCTAGTAGGTCTACCTCACAGTTCACCAAGATCTAGATATAGTGTCTATCTATTATTTAAAAGGTTGCAGCCTTCACCATTTGAACAGTGAGCTCTTAGACAGTGCGTCCTCAACCCTAACAGGGTTAATTGTAAAAGACTACTAACTGGGTTTGACCCTTGACAAGGTCACTGTACTTAATGCATTGTAAATATCAGCTCTAAATAGGGTTGTAAGATCTTCTAATAGGGATCATAAGATTCTAGTGCAATTTATAGTGGGTTCTAATTCCCACCGGGGTTTTTACCTATTTGGGTTTCTCCGTAACCAAAATTGTGGTGTTGTGTTAAGTGTTCTTATATTGTGTTTATGCTTAATGTTCTTTTGTACTTAATTGGATAAAGAATTAAATCTTGTAGATAATTGATTCACCCCCCTCTCAGTTATCTCTTGGGACTATTCCTAACAATTGGTATGAGAGCCAAGTGCCTCAGAGAGAAATTTTAACAGCTTGAAGTTGATCGGCTGGCATTCTTTAGAAAAGAAATTCCTAAGTTTGATGGTGAGAACTATCTAGATTGGAAGAACAAAATGATGACACATTTACAATGTATTTCCTTTGAGATTTTTGAAGTAGCTACCAAAGAAGTTCATATTTCCTCTCTAGCAAATCTTACAAAGGAAGATGCAACTATTAAGCAGAAGGAGATGTTCACTCAAAATGCTATTGCTAAAGAATCCCGTATCAGTGCATTATCTGAGAGTGACTTTTCAGAGATCAAGAAAGTTGATAAAGCCTACAAGATATAGAAGTATCTAGAAGACATGTTTGAAGGAGACATCCAAGCCAAGAATACACACAAAAAGACATGGAAGAAAAAGTACAATACATTGGAGATGCTACCTGAAGTGAACATTAGAGCCTACACTAAAAGGATTAATGAAGCAGTTGCAGGAATCAGAAACAATGATGGAGAGATTTTTGAAGAAGACAGCGGATAATTTGATGACTACTTTGATACCAGAATATGAGAGCAAGATAAACATCCTAGATGAGACTATGTAATTTTTAGAATACTTCAAAAGAGAGACCTTAATTGGCAAGATTTCAGCTTTTGAGATATCAAGTTTGAAGACAGAGCATAAAAGTGAGACAACCTTCAAAGCTTTAGTCCATGGTAAGAAATCCTTGAACACTTCTGGTAATTTTGATGATGATATAATATTTATAACTTGTTCAATTATTTATGTCAACTTGCCTAAACTTGATTTTCTGAATTTTCATTGCCATTTAAGGGCCTAGTTTGGCATAGCATGATCCTTCACATACTCATTATTCATTGTGATAATACTAGCACTATCAATATGTTAAAGAACCATGTGATGCATGCAAAGACAAAACACATTAAGATAAACTATCACTTCCTAAGAGAGAAAGTTGCAGAGAAAGAAGTGAAGTTGGACTATGTGAGTATAAAAGATCAGCTAGTAGACATATTCACAATGCCTTTACCTAATGATACATTTTAGTATCTCGGGGAGAAACTAGGAGTAATTCATTTCCCTGAATCTGATTAGAGCTTGTAGGAGTGCATCAGTCCTCAGTGACTAATGAATGGTTCACTACTCTAGTTCAGGAGTAGTACCGATGCTTAATTGATTGGCACCCTTTGCCATTGATGTCAAAGGTGGAGTAAGTATATAGTCATGAAAAACAAAAATAGTAATAGGATACATTAGTAGATGGAGGATTCATCCTTGAGGAATTTTTGTTGAGGCAATGGAGAATATTATAAAATAATTGTAGAAAGGGGGAGTGAGTATTTAGCAAGAAGAAACAAAATAGTAAGAGATGGAGGATTCATCGTTGGGGGATTTTTATTGATGAAATGGAGAATGTTATAAAAGAATTTCTCATTTGGATTGGTGGTGTTTTTCATTCCATATGTTTCCATCAATGCCAAAGGGGTAGATTGTTGGAGATTTGCCAGCAAGCTAGTGTTGACTATATATTTTTCATTGATGATAACATATTGTACGCAGCGTGCATGGAAGCGAGATGGAGAGAGCCTTGAGTATATATTTCCTAGATATGTTATCATCATGATATCATAGATGCAGAGGTTGATTCTGAGTGAAGACAATAATACAGTAGTCTATATCAGTGAGTGTTCCTAACAGGTCCAAGGAAGAGTTATGTATGTGATTTACAGTATGGTTTTAATGAAGCCTTGCACATTTATATTTATGTTTTAAACATGTGTATGATGCTATTCTCATGGACATAGAGTCAGATATGCAATACAGGTTGAGTTATGAAGTGTCTAGTTGCTAGTTATAGTTTCTTGAGTTTATCAGATGCAGCCGACATTATTTTTGTTGTTGTAGTAGTTGTTCCTATCAATTGGATATGCATGCTTGGATTATTTTTTGGAGAAGAGTTAAGAATTTTTGGATAAGAGCGCATGACATAATTCAACATGAGAAGAAAGTATTAGTTAATTTGGTGGAGCCGATAGTGTGAAGTGACGTGTCTACTCATATGGAGTTGCGCTGTCCTAATTTGTGTTCCATGTGTAGTACAACTGACTGAGATGTTATTGGAGAGTTATATTGTTTCTCTAATATGATTTCAAGATAGTTCTAATAGGCCAACTTGATTATATCATTTAGAGGAAAGATATTTATAGGAAGTCATTTGTGATTGCTTAGTATGGTAGATAGTTGAAAGACCAGAGCAGAGAAAAAGGTGCGAAGTATTGAGCCATCAGAAGAAGGTCTATGTGACCAAGTATAGAGTGTGTACTATTCATTAGAACTAATCAAGACAATAGGTGTACCTTTCATTTCACCAAGATCTAGATATAGTGTGTATCTGTTATTTAGAAGGTTGTAGCCTTCACCATTTGAGCAGTGAACTCTCAGATAGTGCATCCACACCCCTAATAGGGTTAATTGTAAAAGACTCCTAACTGGGTCTGACCCTTGACTAGGTCACTGTACTTAATGTATTGTAAAGATCAACTCTTAACAAGGTTGTAAGATCTTCTATTAGGGATCATAATACTCTAGTGCAGTTTATAGTGAGTGCTAATTCCCACTGGGGTTTTTACCTATTTGGTTCTCCTCGTAACCAAAATTGTGGTGTTGTGTTAAGTGTTCTTATATTGTGTTTATGCTTAATGTTCTGCTGTACATAATTGGATAAAGAATTGAATCTTATATAACTGATTCACCCCCCCTCTCCTCTCAATTATCTCTTGGGACTATTCCTAACACTTTATAGTTGGTTTTCCTAAAACAACTACTAGTTTTGATAGTGTCTATATGGTGGTAGATAGATTCAATAAAATGAACCATTTCATACCATGCAAGACCACACATGATGCTAGCTATATAGAACATCTATTATTTAAGGAAGTGGTTAGGATTCATGGCCTACCAATCAACATAGTATCAAATAGGGATGTCAAATTCATGGGGCATTTTTGGAAGACTTTTTGGAAGAGATTAGGAACCAACCTTGCTTTTGGGTCAGCCTATCATCCTCAAATGGATGTCCGAATAGAGGTTATTAATAGGGTTTTTGGAAACCTCTTAAGATGTCTTACTAAGGAGTATGGACAAGTGTGGGACTAGGTGTTACGACAAGTTAAATTTTCTTATAATGACAACATTAATAGGTCTACTGGCAATAGCCCATTTGAAGTGGTGTATGGCATGCACCCACGAGGTGTGTGTGAGATTAGAGAACTTGGAAATCAAGGGGGAGTGAGTGGACATGTTAAAGACTTTTCCTAATCCATACAAGAGGTTCATGAATAGGTTAGAAGAACATTGGTAGAAGCCAATCAAAAGGTGAAAGCTAAAGTTGATGAAATGAGCAAAGACTCAAGGGTCAAGAAACAAACTAGCCATGGAATGTACAAGGAGAATCTTGTGAAGTGGAAGTCTCTACCTAAATCAGAGGGTCAATGGATTGAAGAGAACAACTTTAAGAAGTTAGGTATGTATGTGACACTCTTGTCTCCTAATGGTACTTAGTTTATTTTTGTAGGGGATTATGGTGTAGGAGCACCCGGGTTCTTGGCCAACCTAGCTCCTAGACACCTAGTTTTGGCTTGTAGTGATCTTGGAAAAGTCACTATCCTTTAAGAACTTTTTGTTTTGTGTCTTAATGTAGTGTGTGTTTTTGATTTCCAATAGGTTCTTAGGTATATGAATTAATTCCTAGTGATGGTCTCATTGGACTAAGTAAAGACCCAAGGGATATGGCTTGTATGCCATTGGATGTTAGTAATCAGTCAAAGATATGGTTTGATTGTGAAAATGTGTTAAATGAGTGAAATAAATTTGAGAAAGGACCTTATCAGTGTTAGGAGAGTCTTGAGATTATTTTTAGACCAAATGGCACAATTTTAGAAAAGTTGACAAGAAAATTGTGAAAGTTGTCATGACAAATTTGCAGAGCTATCATGACAACAAATTGTCTAAGGCCTGTATGAGACTAGGAGTTAGTTATAGAGTTGAAACCAACCAAGATCGATTGAATAAGCCTATATATGGCTTATTTTTATCAAAACCTAAGGTTGGACATTGGTTTTTATGTGATTACTTTCATATTTTCATCACTTGTTGTGACTGTACCCACAATGATTTGAATAGAAAGCTCAGTCATCCTTGATCATGGATTAGACCAAAGAAAAGGATTTTCATGAATTTATTCTGTAGTTTTTTATTAGTAAATTATAGCTTTGTTTTGGTTTAGTAGGTTTATTTTAAGTTTTGAAATTTAAATCCTCCTCTGTGGCCAGCTTGCTGGATTATTTAAAGTAGAGGTAATAAAAATGGCTCTAACTTAGGTTTCCATGGATGGTTTTGTACAACCAACTGGAATATGTTAGAGCATTTTATAAGCTATATAAATATGTATTTTTATGTTTTATTTTGCAGGGGAAATATTTTCAAGAGAAATCCCTAGGCGAGCTACAGCTAGCCTGGTTAGGGAGCTTGCTATTGATCCAGCACATGGGAGAGAGATCGGGCATTGGGAATGCCAATCTAGATCCAAAAATGTGTTCCTTGATGATGAAAGACTCCATCCTATGAAGGATAGCTCTTGATCAATTTGGAAAGACGTGAAACCATCAAACCCTCACTAAAAATCAGTGAGGCCTAATTAGGCCTAAAATCAAGGCTTAAAGATAGGAAAGGGCTATACATAGAGCTTGGAAACCTAAGGAGTTTACAATAAATTGTAACTTATAAAAGGGTATCAAGAAATGTGATCTCTTTGGCCACTTGTGTGGAAATTTGAAAAGTTAAGACGTAAAATGTGTTGGAAGACCTATATGGACCTAGTAGCCTTTTGGCCTCAGTTTTGGAGATTGACTTGTAGGAGGGAGATGCTACATGGTGGAACACCTAAAATTGAATCAAAATAAGAAAAAATGAGTCTTCTCAAATGCCTATCATTTGAATCAATAATTGGAGTGAAGGGATGAATTCCTTAGTTGAATTCATATGAAGAGTTGTGGAATCAAGCATGAGTTATAACCCTTGGTAGTGAGATCTTGTAGAGTAGAGGAGATTAGGAAGAATACCTCAGTGTGAAGGGTCTAAAGAACCCTAAGATAGGTCAAGGAAAGGCCTAGGTAAGTCCTACAGGAAGTAGGGCTATTTTGAATAAGATCTCCCTATCATAAACTCTTATGGAATGTACAAAAACCAATTTAAGCCTTTAAGAAAAAAAATAATTTCACTCAACAATCCATTTATTTTCCACCAATGATTTGGTTAGAACAAAAAATTGTTTGATTCAACAATCCATTTATTTTCCACCATTGATTTGGTAAGAACCCACAATAATAAAAAAGGCTTAAATAATTCAATCTTCTAGTTGTACTTTTAGTTACAAAAGTGGATGCCATCTATATGTTAAATATGAAAACACTAAGAAGAGACTTCTAGAAGTATGTTTATGTATTAATAAAAAATCCATGTTAACAACAAATCTATGGATAATTAAAGTTGGCCTTGTTAATGGATCCATGGGCCAAATCAAATAAATTGTCTTTGATAGAATTTCAAAGCCACATGGATTTCCTTAATACATTATCATTGAATTTACAAATTACATAGGTACTCCATGAGATGTTCAAAATCAAGAACATATTCTTATCACTCTAATAATGTGAGGCAATTATGGAGAAAAACCATTAACAATGGCATAGGAAATAACCATACACAAGTCTCAAGGATTGATATTAAACAAAGATACAATAAACATATGGAGAAATTGAAAGTAAGGGCTTACCTTCACAACTATCTCTCAAGTTAAAACAATTGAAGATCTTAAAATTGAACCAGAATTTCCTTTTGAAATATATGCCAAAATGCAAAGAAATCCCTATACAACTATTAGACAAAAAGAAGAGGCACGGTTATGCTCCTTGTCCATTCAACCAAACGTTAAATAAAAATTTCATAATGATTTATCTTTTCACCAACCTTGCACATTTCCATAATGTTGGAAAGTGATGTTTTGGGATCACTATATATCACTTAAGGGTTTTCATTTATGGAAACACTTATGTTGGAGTGATCCCATGAAGTGATTATAAGAGTGGAAGACGCAGTCATGAAAATGACTAAGTACAGAATCAGAATAACACTATACTATAGTATAGTTTTGGTCAGCAAAGATAATATATCATGTATTATGGCTTGTGAACTTAGAGGGAGACATTTTGGGATATTTAAAACCTTTAGTTAAGGTCACACATGTTTTGGTGTTGATATCAATAAGATATAGTGTTGTGAAGGTATGCGAAGATAGAGAAATAGTGAAATAGGGCATATGAACAGTCACAATGATTGAGGGAAGATTAGATGGAATGGTAATGTGATAAGTCAGATGAAATTTTTATATTTCTGATACTTTGGTAATACAAGTTCACTGACTCTACATTTATCATTTGTATAAGTAATTTTGTTATGTTTTGTATTGTATTTGAGAGCCAACTAGATGGTAGAATTGATATAAGTATAGAGTGTTTTGTGGAAGTGATACTTGTGTAAATGAAGTGATAGAGATGGATATTTGATGGATGCAAATTTGGGATATTGGTAAATGAAGATAGCAGATGCAAGATCAAAGATTGATAGAGCTATAACTGGAACTATCAAAGCATACCCCTAATAGGGTTTTGTATTCCTCTAACAAGTAAATGTACTATGTAATACTCGGCTCCTAATAGGGCTAGATCTCATAATAGGGATTAAATATTTTAGTGCATAGTTGTGGGTACCATCCCCACCGGGGTTTTCCCTTGGCCAGGGTTTCCTTGAAAACAAATAATGGTGTTATGAGTTATGTGTTTATGTTGTTTTCATTTCAGCATTGATATCGTTTATTTACAATTGGTTGAAGTTGAATTTGAAGTGTTGTAATACTGATTCAACCCCCTCTTAGTATTACTTAATCCTAACAATTAGTATCAAAGCTAATGGCCCTTGGAGAGAAATCCTAACATCTTAAGGGAGATTAGAATTGATTCAGAAAGTTTGCAAGAGAAATTTGAAGGAAAACTTGATGACCTAGACAAAGAAAAGGTTGAGAATGGTGAATTGAATTTCAAATTAAGAATAGTAGAAGGTTTCATTAATAAACTTAAGGAACAACTTTAATTTTCAAGAAGTCAGAGGCAAGACCTTATGGATAAAATGAAAGAGGATTTAGACAATGATACATTAGACCAAGTAAAGAAGCTGGGGCAAGAAAATAAACAAATAAATCTTCTAATGATTAAAGAAATTCAACATGAAAAGGATGCAAGATACATAGTTGAAGAGATACTAAAAGAAGAAAATATGTAGATAGAACAAATGAAGACTGAACTTGATCACTACAAGGATAAATGTCAGGAATTCAAGAAGTACAACTAGATCATAACAGGTTAACTCACTCAATCCAAATTCCATATTGAGAAGTTACACATGAGCAGTGATAAAATTAATGAACAATGAGAGAGAGATAGAAACCTAAATGAGACATTACTTTAATTGGATACAATGAAGGAGAATGTTCTAAGACTAATGATGAATCACATGAAGTGAGGGCTGAAGATAGATCCACCTTTGAAGAACCTAAAGATTAGATCAGACCTTTCAGAGGTAGATTCTTTGGATGCAACAAAGTTGGACACATGAAAATAGATTGTAGAAGTAAAGGTCCTTTCAAATCCTTTACTAGTTTTTTATACAACTTTTACTCATATGGACATAAGAAAGTATAATGTAGGAAACCAGATCAGTCAAGGAACATACAAGATTACATCTGAGAAGAGTCAGCAGCCAAGATCACATAGCACTACAAATGTAATAACCTTGGGTAGACTGCAAGATAATGTAAGTTGTAGGATAATCATAATAGAAGACCACCTACATGTTTCAAATGCAACAACTTAGGACACATATATAATTTTTATAGGTATAATAGAATGAACAATAGAAGAGGACCACCACCAGTGGTTATAAAGAATAATATTGGTGATAGTGATAAAAGTTTTAATAAGTACATGGATGAGTTTAATAATCATTTCAAGAAACCATAAAATGAAGATGATGAGGAGATATGGAAGGTTGAATATTTTAACAAGGCATTGGTTCAAGGAGAGATAGTAGATGCTACCATGTCTTCGTATGATCTTGACATTGCTACATCGACCTAGAAGACCGCATGGCCTTAGGGGGAGAATTGGATGTAGATAAAAAATATATATCCAATCCTTGATTATGTAGAATAAGCTCATGCGATCTTAGATATGGTGTGAACATATAATATGAAGTTTATGTTTGTGATCGCAGGACTTGGAGATTCATATCCTATGATCGTGAAATTTATGTTTGACTAAACAGTATGAAAATTTGAGATACCTATGATTAATGCATTCACTCACCTTGCGATGGATAAAACACCTTGAAGCATATCATTTCTACAACATTTCATTAGAAGCAACCAAGGAGATTAGAATTAAGAAGCACTAGAGCCATTTAGCAACTATAGTGCATGATCATTTGAAGAAAAAGTTCTGGATTTCGGCGTATTGAAGGTATTTAGATCATATACTATTTCAAGAAGATATGGATGCACCTGTGATATTTGATGTTATTGATACACCAAGGTATAATTTAAGAGGCACCCATTTAAGTCTTGTGAGGATGATCTGGAAGGATCATTTTTGCAAACCCCTTATGACGTGTTACACATTAAAGATATTAGGGCTTATATACAATGCAAGTATGAGACCATAGGAGATGCATAAATATATAAGGAATTAGATGAAATGATAGAGTTATATGGAAAAATGAAAGAAGGATTCAAACATTTGGAAGAACAATCTATTATTAAGCTAACCCTCCTTAATGAGTTTTGCAAGACCGAATAGTTCAAGATCATTCTAAGAAGAATCCATAATCAGCTCATTTGGATAGGAGAGAAACCTATTAAGATATGTAGCCAGTTTATTCATGAGATAACTAGATTGGACAATACTAGATTCCTCCCAATAGTAGAGAAAAATATCAGGAAACAAGAAAAAACTCTAACTCATTCTAAATGGGATAAGAGAGTGATGACTATGGATGACATCTTTTAGCAAGATGTGAGATTGCTATAAATGCTACAAGGTTAAAAGTTATTCTACACCAACAGATGTAATTCTATGTCAAAAGGAGTAATAATGGCCAACAAAATGGTTAAGGAAAACACAAAATATAACCTATGCAAGATCCTAACACAACAGTTCTTGGAGAATGTGAAAATTATCAAGAAGGACAAGTCAAAAGCTTTCAAGTTTTGTTCACTTCTAATCCACATGTACATCCACATTGAGCACAAATTTCCTAAAATGCACCCTAGAGCATGGAAGTTTAGTGTACCTACTGGTATACAAATCTCAGCAAGCTACCGAAGATAGGATAAAATTTGGGTAGATGGTGAACTGTTTGCAATGACTAAAATTCTTCAAAGAAAAATGAAGGAGAGATACATGATACCTGAGGAGATAGTTGAGAAATACAAAGATACAATCTTTTTCATGGTTGAAACTAACTCTATATGATTTGAAGTAGTTGAACCTAGAATGAAATGGTGCTACCCTATAGGGTATGAGGTTAGTTCTGAGGTTCTTACAATGCAAGTTGAACATGTATTAGTAGCTTAGATAGATACATCTGAAGAGAGATGGGGAACTTACCTGGAAAAGTCAGCAAAAGTTAGAGAAGAAAAGGGTAAAAGGACAAGGAAGAGGAAGATTGAGAAAATAGTTGATGAAACTGATGGGAAGGAAGGACTTACAAAGGAGAAACTAAAAGAAGTAAGAAAAAAAATGATAGAACAATCCTCTAGATTGGCAATTGAGGCACCTCCTCCTTCTAAAGCTGAAAAGATAGTAATTCCTACAATTGATAAAATTGATTTATTAATTACACATGAGAAGATAGCACAAGTAAATGTACCTATGAGAACACCTAGGAGATATACAAGATCTAACAAACCAAGCACCCCTAAGAAACAAAAGGTAGAAGTAGAAAAAAAGAAGAAAGAAGACAAGGTGATTGAGAAGAAAGAGGAAAAAGAAGTAGAGAAGAGGCCACAAGATCTATGGAAGCTGAATATTAAGATGTTACAAAAGAGAATAATAAGAGATGAAACTCTTAAAATAGTAAATAGATACTATGAAAGGTATGGTTCTAATGATCAAGAAGTAATTGAGGATATATTAATTGAGCATTTGTTGGGCTACAAGAAGAATTATCTAGAAATAGAAGACAATATTCCTAAGGACTTGTATATCAAGTTGGAAATTAGAAAATAATTAGCACATTCTGAGGATGAGACTATAAGAAATAAGGCTATTGAAGACATGTTGCCTGTAGTCTCCATACAAGAGAGGGAGAGAATCATTAAAGAGTTGAAACCTGTATTAATAACAAAGGTTAGACTTTTGAAGATAATGGAAAGGAAATATGATGAGGTTATAGAAGAAACACAAAGGATATAATGACAAAATTCTTATGTGCAACATGCCTGAGAAGACCTCATCTCTGAAGGTTATCAAGCCTACACTTTTAGGAATGGGAGAAAGCTCTAAGACAACTAAAGAAAGTGAGCAAGCAAGTGATGTTGAAAAGCAAGTAGACTTCTTCATTTCTAGTGTGCCTATATCATTAGACACTTCACTTGATGTAAATAATCTATTTCAAGACAATCTGGCCAGTGTGATGATAGTAGAAGAGCAAGGATAGAAAGAGGAAGAACATAAAGAAGAAAAATAGGAAGATAAACAACAAGAGAAGGAGAAACAACAAGAGGAAAAGAAGGAAGAAGAGATAGTAGTAGAAATAGATGAAGAGATAAGAATTGAGCTTAAATGAGAATCAGATACTTGGGTGGCTGCAAGAAGTTGAGTCCCACTTTTGGGCAAAAAGTGGAATTGTTTTCCCTTTTTTTAAAATTTCCTATCAATTGATGTCTAAATTTGAGACACTTGGAGATTGAATCTCGGAACAATTTACTAATAGAAAATGTAGCTCTTAGAGTCTACTTTTCAAATATGTAATTTATTTAAATACCCACATGGTATAAATTTCTTTTTAGTAGAAATGTTTAAAAACCATGTTTTCAAAATGCCTGTTTCAGGACCATAGCATAGTCGTGTACGGACACCATATTTTGACATAAATAAATAAATTTTTGTAAATCCTTCTGGGAAAATATACCTAAGACACCAAATATTGATCAACATATTTTTTCTTATTTTTTTATTGAATATATATTTTTTTATTAATTTTTAATTGACTATAAAATACATTTTCAAAACCTCTGGTGTACGAACACCATAATTTGATGAGAATTTCATATTTTTTCAAAAAAAAAAATTTTTATCTTCAAAAGAATTGTATCTAGATTGATCTCATATAATTTATTTTCCAAGAAACCTAAAAACAAAAAAGTTATTAATGTTTTAGTGAACCTCTCTATTTTACATTTAGGTACCACTTTTAACTAATAAATAATGCAAAAATAGTAAAAATAATCACATCACTATGAAATTTACATTTTTGAAATCAGGAGAGTGAGAACTCTAATGGGTTTTTTTTCGTAAAATGATACGACCGGGAAGGCCCTCAAAAAATTATGGCAAGGCAGAAATCTAGTATTCCAGTGCCTTAACCAAATTTTTGGAGGTCAAGGCATAGGCTTCGTTCTAACAAGCCTAAACCAAATTGAATTTGAAATGAAATTCGAGGTGGATATGTGCCTCCCACTCATGTCTTAAGAAAAGGGTGCCCGTTTTTAAAAAAATTAATGCAAAGTGTTAAAATGCATTTTTAAATCTAAAATTTTTTTAAAAAAAATTTAGAAATGGGCACCCGTTTTGAATTCCAAAATGGGCACCCATTTTTTGAATTTAGGATCAGGTGCCTGAACCTAAAACGGGCACCCATTTTTTGAAAATGGGCACCCGTTTCAAGCGACATCTCTCATTTCTAAAAGACTTCCACTGTATTGTCCCCCAACTCCAAACTCTTACCCACCTCCTCCACCCTATTGTTGGCAAGTATGGCCAAATTAGTGAGTACTGGTGTAGAAATCATGCATGAGGATGAACTCATGAGGTTATCCTTCATGGCATTTTCTAAGGCAAAGGAAAGGTCAAAACAAAAGGGGGATAAGAAGGTAAAGGTGATTGCTAGGGCAGTAGAGACTGTGAACAAGATACTCCCTACACCTTTCACATTTCAAGGAAAGGATGATGTAAAGAACTTGAACATGGCATTGGAAAACTTTGATAGTCATTTTGAGTCATTGTTGAAGATCACAGAGGATAAGGCTAAGAAGAGATACTTAGAAAATAAGTTGAAGGAAGTTTTCTAGCCTGTCTCATGGGATTTGGTCATTCTAAAAACAACTATAATCAAAGCTAAAATTTTTGTGGGACAAGAAAGGTATATAGCTATTCTGTAAATCCTATCAGACATTAAGAATATTAAAGATATCATAGCCAAGGACAAGGATACATTAGACAAAATAATGGACAGTTGTGAAACCTCTTCACAAATTGTATTGGAAATGGACAATCAAACATCTAAAATTTTGGATAAGATAAGTGCTTTGAATACAGAGAAAGAAACTTGAAGCTCATCTCATAGAGATGGAAAAGATAGAAGGATAAATCAAAAAAATTGTACCCACTAAGCTAAAGGTAGTAGAGACTGTATCTTATGCACTGAATAAACTGATCTATGTCAGTGAACTTCTGATCAAGTAAAGGGATGATGAAGTGAAGACCTTGGAAGAATCTTTCCAAGACATTTTCAATCTAGTGAGTAAGCACTAAGTCTTTTGTGCTTAAAATTTTGAAGTTTTGTAAGAAGATTTGCCATTGATGTCAAAGGGAGGGGAGTAGAAGAGGACAAAGAATTAAATAAAAGAAGAGAAGAAAAAAAAAAAAAAAGAGAGAGAGAAAAGAAAAGTATAAAAAAAAAAGAAGAAAAAGAAAGGATATGTATTTAGAGAAGTAGAAGGAAGATAGTGTTTTGACACTTAGTCATTTTTTGCTAAGTATTTTCATCAATACCAAAGGGAGAGATTGTTGGCAAGTGATGTTTTGGGAGCACTATGGATCATTTAAGGGTTGTAATTTATGGCAACACTTATGTTGGAGTGATCCCATGAAGTGATTATAAGTGTGGAAGACTGATGCAGGAGCATCCTGGGTGTAAGAGCAATCTTGCATCACCCAAAAATATTTCTATTTTTGAATTCAATAAGGGCTATCCTGTGCAGAGCTGCTATTTATGGAAAGTTACTATTTTTGGTAATTTTTGTCTGTGCTCAGAATGATCTAATTTCTTTCTTGGAGGTTCATTTTGGTCATATAAGTCTGCCAGTAAAGTTTCATTTCCAGATCAAGTGTATGTTGGAAGATATTGAAGATTTTCGGTATTGGCAGCAGGGTACAGAAACTTTGAACTCAGTTTTGAAGGCTTTAGAGGCCCCGGATGAGGTCAAAAATTTGGGTGACAAGCGCTTGCGCTGGTCAAGCCTGTAGAGCGCTTCGTGGCATTTCTGAAATGGGGTTATAATAGCTGAGCGGGTCAACGGGTGATGACTTATGGTCTAAAAATTCTGGAACCTTCCCAGGCGGTGGAAAATTGCCTATATAAGGAAGGCTGTATTATTGTCTTAGGCAGTTCAGAATAGTCTTGGGTAGTAGATCTGGGTAATAGTTTGAGGCTTTGTCCTACAGAATATTGTAAGGGAATGCCCATGTGGCTTTGCATATTGTAATTCTGAAAGTTTGTAATTCCACATTTGTGGAGATAATAAGAAGCCAATTTTCTGTTCTTGCATATTGTTGTTGTTTCTTTATTTCTATTATGTGTTTGTGGTATTAAGGGGAGCACCCTTCATCAAGTGGTATCAGAGCAGGAGTTCTTGAGTGTGTAAACAGATCACCGACTGTAAGGCAGTTTGCACGAGGACCATGGCTAGGGTTTCAGCGCGCATCGCGAAAATGCCTCCACGATGAGAACGTGGCGGAAGAGTTGGTACTGTGACACCTGAGGTTAGAGAGCTGCAGAGACAAGTGCGAGCATTGCAAGAAGAGATTCATAGAGGAATGAATCTCAATGTCAAAGACGAAAGCGAGGATGAAACTGAAGAAGAATATCAAGAAGGAGAAGCCGAAATTGTGAACCAGGAGGAAGAAAGACTTTTTCGGGCCATTTCCAAGATTGGGAAAAGACCTAAGATTGAGGTTCCTACATTTTCTGGAAATCTTAACCCAGAGGAATTGATTGACTGGATCAATGAATGTGAAGAATATTTTGAGTACGAAGATGTTGACGATCCTGATAGGGTCAAATTTGCGAAGGCCAGATTGAAAGGTCATGCGAAGATCTGGTGGCAAGAAATTCAGTTGGAGTGAAATAGAAGAGGGAAAGATAAAATCACAAGATGGGATCGGATGGTGGATAAATTGAAGTGACAGTTCATTTCTGTTGATTATGAGCTTGACCTACTGAAGAAAATGCAGAGTTTGAAGCAAGTAGGAAGATCTGTTCAGGAGTATACAGAGGAGTTCTATCGACTTCTCATCAGAACAGGCCATGCAGAAGCTGATAAGGAGAAAGTTGCCAGATACCTTAATGGGTTAAGGCCAAGCATTCAGGAGGAGCTGAATCTGGTTCGAATGAACAGTATTGAAGAGGCATACCAGTTTGCCCTAAAAGTAGAGGAAAAGATGAACAAGAAGTTTGAGAGTAGACAAAACGGAAGAGGTCGCGGTGGACGATCTGGTGGATGGTCATACGGTGGCCGAAATGAAGATCCAAAAAAGAAGGATGAGGCCAGTAGCAGTCAGAATCAGCGAGGAAATAATTCCAATCACTTCCAGGATCAGAATAATAGAGATCAGAGAGGAAGAGGAAGGGGATAAGGATCTGGAAGAGGTGGCTTCCGTGGAACATGTTTTCACTGTGGAGAAGAAGGTCATAGGGCATTTGAATGTCCTCAGCGCCAAGGCAGAACAGACAAGAGAAATGAAGGCCAGGCCAGAGTTGCACATGTAGATGAAGATGCCAGATCATCAAATTCTGAAGATGCTGAAAGAGGAGAAACATTGATTAACAAAAGAGTCTTGTTGAGAGGTGAGAATGAACCTGAGCAAAGGAGGAGCCTGTTTCGCACCAGGTGCAAGTGTGAAGGTAAATGTTGTGATGTGATTATTGATAGTGGAAGCACTGACAATTTGGTGTCAGAAGAGATGGTGACAAAGTTGAAGCTCAAGAGATAGAAACACCCACATCCATATCGGATTGCCTGGGTACAGGATGACCACAAGGTCATGGTCAATGAACAATGCCTGGTGAAGTTCAAGATTGGTGGATACCAAGATGAGGTATTGTGTGATATCATATCTATGGATGCATGTCATATGTTGTTGGGTAGACCATGGCAGTTTGACAGATGTGCTGTACATGATGGTTGTGCGAATACCTATTCCCTGACAAAGGATGGAGTGTGGCATAAGCTAAAACCATTGAAGGAGACTGAAGAAAAGGTATGTGGTAATGCAAGGATAACTTTTGTTGATGTAAGAAATTTCCTAGATGGTATGAGGCATGAGCATGTATGTTTTGCTTTAATTCCAAAAGCTAGTAAAGAGAAAGTAGAAGATGTTCCTGTAGAAGTTGCAGATTTGTTGAATGAGTTTCAGGAGATTGTATCCGATAACGTGCCTGATGGATTACCACCAGTCAGGAAGATCAGTCATCAGATGGACTTGATCCCAGGAGCGAGTTTTCCGAATAAGGCAGCACACAGAATGACACCTGCAGAAAGTGAGGAGTTGAACAGACAAGTACATGAGTTGTTACAGAAAGGATTGATCCGTGAGAGTCTGAGTCCCTGTGCTGTACCAGCGGTATTAGCACCAAAGAAGAATGGATAATGGAGGATGTGTACAGATTCTAGGGCAATAAACAAAATCACAATCAAGTACAGGTTTCCATTGCCACGAATGGATGATATTATGGACTGTTTGAGTGGAGCTGTGTATTTTTCAAAGATAGATCTGAAAAGTGGATATCATCAGATTCAGATCAGAGAAGGAGATGAATGGAAGACTACCTTCAAGACAAAGGAAGGACTATATGAGTGGTTAGTCATGCCTTTTGGGCTAACCAATGCACTGAGCACTTTCATGCGGCTCATGAACGAGGTTCTGAAAGAATTTCTGGGTAAGTTTGTCATTGTTTACCTAGATGATATTTTGATCTTTAGTAAGACATTGGATGAGCATATGATGCATATTCGTATGGTATTTGAGAAGTTGAGAGAAGAGAAATTGTTGATTAATTTGAAGAAGTGCAGTTTTGTGAAGAAAGAGTTGGTGTATTTAGGGTTTGTAGTTTCAGGAGAAGGTCTAAAAATGGACCCAAAGAAGGTACAAACTATTCTTGAATGGCCTACTCCAAGGAATGCTACTGAGGTAAGATCTTTTCATGGTCTAGCTAGCTTTTACAGAAAGTTTATCAGAAACTTTAGCAGTATTTGTGGACCCTTGACTGAAACAATGAGAGGGGATAGAAAAGAGTTTAAGTGGACTAATGGGGCAGAAAAGAGTTTTCAATTGTTCAAACAAAAAGTTACAGAACAACCTATTTTAGCACTTCCAGATTTTAATAAGGTGTTTCAAGTAGATTGTGATGCTAGTGGTACTGCAATAGGAGCTGTTATGAGCCAAGAAGGTAAACCTGTTGCTTATTTCAGTGAGAAGTTAAATGATGCCAAGAGGAAATATTCTATTTATGATCAAGAATTTTATGCTATAGTTCAGGCATTAAAGCAGTGGAGACATTATCTACTTCCTAAGGAGTTTTTTTTGTATACTGATCATCAAGCTTTGCAATATTTGAATAGTCAAGGAAAATTGAATCAAAGGCATTTGAAATGGGTTGAGTTTTTGCAGAGTTATACATTTGTTTTGAAATACAGGAGTGGAAAGTCTAATAGGGTTGCAGATGCTCTTAGCAGAAGGCAACTATTGCTGACAGAAATGTAGATTGAAGTGGTTGGGTTCAAGGAACTCAAGAATTTGTATCCAGAGGATCCCAATTTTGGTGAAGCTTGGAAAGCTTGTACAGAACCTGTTACTCTAGACAGGACAAAATGGTTGGATTTCATCATCCAGGATGATATGCTATTTAGAGGGAGTCAGTTGTGCATTCCACGAAGTTCTATGAGGGAGAATCTCATCAAGGAGAAGCATAGTGGAGGATTGGCTGGACATTTTGGTCATGATAAAACCCTTGCTTTGGTTGGTGAGAATTATTATTGGCCACAATTGCAGCAAGATGTGAAGAAGTTTGTACAGAGTTGTAGAGTATGTCAGATGGCGAAAGGAGTGAAGCAGAATACAGGGTTGTATCAGCCATTACCTATACCAGAGAAGCCTTGGGAGGATATCAGTATGGACTTTGTTCTTGGTTTACCGAGGACACAGCGGGGACATGATTCAATTTTTGTAGTAGTTGACCGATTTTCAAAGATGGCACATTTCATTCCCTGCAAGAAGACTAATGATGTTGTTCATATAGCAGAATTGTTTTTCAGAGAAGTAGTGAGACTTCATGGTTTGCCAAAGACCATAGTTTCAGATCGGGACACTAAGTTTGTTGGGTATTTCTGGCGTACATTGTGGAAGAAGTTGAAGACAGATTTGAAGTTTAGTTCATCACATCATCCACAGACTGATGGACAGACAGAGGTGGTGAATAGGAGTTTGGAAAATTTGCTGAGATGTTTGGTTGGAGATAAGCCAACAGGATGGGATTTGATTTTACCACAGGCAGAATTTGCATACAATAATTCTATCAATAGGAGCACTGGTAAATCACCATTCCAGATTGTATATGGAAGTAGTCCAAGAAATGCATCTGAATTGAGAAAGATAGATAAAGGAGAAATAAGTTGTGCTGAAGCTGAAGATTTTGCAGAACACTTGAAGAACATCCATGAGGAGGTGAGGAAGCATATTACCAAGATGAATGCACAGTATAAGGCTAAGGCAGATGAGAAAATGAGGTATAAGGAATTTCAGGTTGGTGATGAAGTCATGGTTCATTTGCGGAAGGAGCGGTTTCTAGTTGGTACATATAACAAGCTGAAAATGAAGAAGTTTGGGCCATGTAAGATACTGAAGAAGCATGATTCAGGAAATGCATATGAGGTAGAATTGCCTAGTGAGCTGAATATTTCACCAGTGTTTAACATTTCAGATTTGACAGAGTATCACGAAGGAGGTGTTGAAGATGAGGTTGCAGCAGCACAATGGAGTATTCCAGCAACTAGTTTAGACACTAAGGAGATTGAAGATATACTGGACAGTCATGTTGGCAGAAGCACAAGGAATAGGACATATGAAGAATATCTGGTCAAGTGGAAAGGATAGCCTGTTGAAGATTCATCATGGCTGACAAAGGAGGAGGTTAGCCATCTTGGTTTTCCTCTGCACACCTGAGTCGTGACAGGGTCACTTCTCAAATTACCCTGGGTGTCTGATGCAGGAGCATCCTGGGTGTAAGAGCAATCTTGCATCACCCAAAAATATTTCTATTTTTGAATTCAATAAGGGCTATCCTGTGCAGAGCTACTATTTATGGAAAGTTACTATTTTTGGTAATTTTCGTCTGTGCTCAGAATGATCTAATTTCTTTCTTGGAGGTTCATTTTGGTCATATAAGTCTGCCAGTAAAGTTTCATTTCCAGATCAAGTGTATGTTGGAAGATATTGAAGATTTTTGGTATTGGCAGCAGGGTACAGAAACTTTGAACTCAGTTTTGAAGGCTTTAGAGGCCCCGGATGAGGTCAAAAATTTGGGTGATGGGCGCTTGCGCCAGTCAAGCCTGTAGAGCGCTTCGTGGCATTTCTGAAATGGGGTTATAATAGCCAAGTGGGTCAACGGGTGACGACTTATGGTCTTCGGAAGTTGGGCCACCTGAAATGGCAAAAAATGATTTTCTTCAAAATTTCTGTTCGGGTTTCAAAGGTTATCTTGAGCCGACTATGATGTAATAAAATGTAAAATAAAATAATTCTAAGTTTGGTCGGCCTTATTGGCTAAAAATTCTGGAACCTTCCCAGGCGGTGGAAAATTGCCTATATAAGGAAGGCTGTATTATTGTCTTAAGTAGTTCAGAATAGTTCTGGGTAGTAGATCTGGGTAATAGTTCGAGGCTTTGTCCTACAGAATATTGTAAGGGAATGCCCATGTGGCTTTGCATATTGTAATTCTGAAAGTTTGTAATTCCACATTTGTGGAGATAATAAGAAGCCAATTTTCTGTTCTTGCATATTGTTGTTGTTTCTCTATTTCTGTTATGTGTTTGTGGTATTAAGGGGAGCACCCTTCATCAAAGACACAGTCATGAAAATGACTAAGTACAAAATTAGAATAACAGTATACTACAGTACAGTTTTGGTCAACGAAGATAATATTTGTTGTATTATGGCTTGCAAACTTAGAGGAAGACAACTTGGGATATGTATGACCTTTAGATAAGGTCGCATGTGTTTTAATGTCAATATCAGTAAACTGTAAGATACAATGTTGTGAAGGTATGTGAAGATAGAGAAATAATGAAATAGGGCATATGAACAGTCACGATGATTGAGGGAAGATTAGATGGAATGGTAACATGCTAAGTTAGATGAAAATTGTATATTGCCGACACTTTGGTAATACAAGATCTCTGAATCTACATTTATCATTTGTATAAATAATTGTTATGTTTTGTATTATATTTGAGAGTTGATTGGATGGAAAAATTTATATAAGTATAGAGTGTTTTGTGGAAGTGATAAGTGTAAATGAAGTGATAGAGATGGATATGTGATGGATGCGAATTTGAGATATTGGTAAAGGTAGATAGAAGATGTGAGATTAGAGATTTATAGAGCTATAACTAGAACTATCAAAGCATAGAAGATGCATGTACAATTTACTTATTGAAGAACACTTTTATAACATAATTTTGGTTGTAAGAGTTGTAAGCTCACCACACCTTTAATAGGGTTTTTGTATACCCCTAATAGAGTTTTGTATTCTTCTAAAAAAGAAATGTACTATGTAATACTCAGATCCTGACAGGGCTAGATCTCCTAACAGGGATTCAATATTTTAGTGCATAGTTCTAGTTACCATCCCCATTGGAGTTTTCCCTTGGCCAGGGTTTCTCAAAAAAAAATAATGGTGTTATGATTTATATGTTATGTGTTCATGTTCTTTTAATTTCAGCATTGATATGGTTTATTTACAATTGGTTGAAGTATAATTTGAAGTGTTGTAATACTGATTCACCCCCCCTCTCGGTATTACTTAATCCTAACACATATTAGATTTCCAGAAAACATATAAGGCCCCACATACAGGTGTTCCTCACTTTTCAACTATTCTTCTTTTTCTCAATACTTCACTGTCAATTATGTTAAAACTCTTTTTTACATTTCTCTTTCAAATTTCTCTTATTTTAGCAGTGTACAAACACCCATTAAAAAAACTTATTTTAAATTTATATACTTAAAGATTGTTACTATTGCATCAGAAAAGAGGTTATCTAAATAGATCAATGTGTGGCTCACAATTGGTACTTACCTCTTCACAAATCAATGTCTTTTACATTTTTTTCATTTTCTAACAAATAATCTTTTCCACTGTCTCTTACATGAAACTCTCCACTTCTACAAGGCACCAAATATGCAAGGTGCAACTTTTATTCAAACTACCTTTGTAATGTCTCCTCCAGGGAACCCATCAGGAATCAGGTCTTAGGACCAAAAACTGCAACTAATAATTTTTTTTCTAACATTACATCATTAATACACTCACATTTATATTCCTTAAGGTTCCCTTAATGATTTCATTTACTAGCATATTTACATTACTTATCCAAATTGAATTTCATTTCTTTTCTTTACTTTCACATTTCATAACTTAAGAGATAGGGTAAGAAAATAACATTTCATTTACAATTATATATCAATTTCATTTCTCTTTCCTACACATTGAAATAGCTATTCTTACAGATTACATTTTAACCTTAGCATAATAAACATTTCCTTTTATTTCAACATAGGAGAGATAGAGAGAATAATTCAACATTTACACTTTACATTTCAACTTTGATCTTTCAAATAATATCCGTTAAAATAAACCCTATAACTATCCCACCCAATTACATTGCTTTGATTTTCAATTATATTTTTTTGATAATGAATATCATTACAATAGTAAGTAAAAAAATGGCCTGGAGGTATTACAACATATCTTTACATCTTTTTTTTTAGTAACAATGATAATAGAAAGGTCTTCATTAATGCATAGAATTGAACACATCCAATTCATGAACCAGGAATAGGACCTCGAAATATTTTTGCCACCCAACCATGTGAAACTGGTGAAGTTCCACCTCCCATTCTAGGAGATAGAACCAAGGTACTCGCAAGGCCTTAAGCATTCTAAGGTTTCACAAACCCTCACTTGAAAAAAAATACAAAACAATACAAGATATCACATTACTAATCACAAGGGTTAGGTTTCTAGCATATCCTCTAGGTGAGTGTCATCACATATCTGATATTTTGGGATCCTCCCTAGCAACCATGTAACCCTGACACCCCCTTTCTGAATAGGGATCATCCCTAGATATTACCCATGGCCCTAGTAGTCCAACAGGACTATGTGGCCATTAATATATTTTCTTTCATTATCTTTTGTTTCCCCCCTTTCTCAGATTCATTATTAGGTTATCACTTTTTACTAACCCATGCATAGGATCATCTGGCAACCACTTTAGGGTTCCAACACTTATGGTGAGAAACTCACCTAGGGTACCTAGTCCCCTACCCAAACACACAAGCCATAAAAACATCAAGTACTTTCAAAAGATCCATATCACAGGTTTAGGGAACCCTCTGGTGCACTCAAGCCACCCAAACGAGTCCTAGCCTCATATTATGGATTTTATCATAATACAAGTACTAAAATCACATGAGTACCATCTTATAATGCCAAAAAAACCATGTATAAACATTCATAAGGTACAATATATAACTTTCCACATGCATTAACACAATGTTCCATAACTTGTTCATAAATCTAGGGAACCCTCATGTGACTGAAATTTGGCCAAATCTGAATTTCTTTCAAATCCCCAAAATCTAAAATCTGCATCTTAACTCCTATGAAGTTGAAACCTATCTCAAACATCTTGAAAGGTATTTACACAAATATATCTTAAAGTATAAGAAATTAAATGTATCAGACTTATATTTAAATGTTATATTTGTATAAATTTTGGATTCATAGCAGAACTACTATGTGTGTATATGTTGCAGAGATATATTATGTATTGTTATTGTTGTCATTTTTCATTCGGGTATAATGGTGTAAAATGTATAATTCTAGTTCCTGTCACCTGACTGAAAAGAAGCAAAAAAAGGAAGTGACAGGAAATCTATGTGTCAACTATCAACAACAAGATAAATACTCATGAACGATTAATAAAGTTTAGTAATTTGACAAGTATTAGTTGTTTTATAATGGTTGACTTTCCTAATTCATTCCTTAGATTGAGTTTACATAACATAACATATTTTTACAACAAATTGGTTAAAGGTTCTTTTTAAATGACCAGTTGATTAGTAATCAACAATGTAGTGATGATTTGATAGTGGAATGTATGCACATTTTAATTGGATGTGAAATGATATCTCTAGAATAAGGTGGAAAATAAACAAGTTACAGTTAGAGTTTATAGTTTTATAACAATTTGAACTGTCATAACATCATTTTCTTGAAAGAAATGATAAAAGGAATGATCACATTTTTCTGGTTGTAATATTTTTAAACAACTAAATAAAAATATATATCATCCTATCATCACACTAATATGAAAACACTTAT
>BSBK01014924.1:0-10000 GCA_027943335.1 Chamaecyparis obtusa | reverse complement strand
CTTTGATCCTTGTTAGTTGGCCCTCTTCATTTTGGACTTTGGAGTGGTGATAGAGTCAGAGTTTCATTTACATTGTCCATCAAAGTGTAAATCTGCAAGTTGAAGATCAAAGGGAATAATCCACAACCAACAAGATGGCGACTCTGCTGGGGAGAGCATAAAGAAAGCCTATTAAGGTCTCTGGTTGCAGTTATATTGAAGTAGTCAAAATCTTTTGACCAGATTGGTTTGGCCCATCCAAGTCACCAACAAGATGGCAACTCTGCTGGGGAGAGTCTAGAACAGAGTGAGATAAACAAAATGCATTGACTAAATCTTCTCACTGCGTGCTGAGTGGTGACTCTGAGTTCTCTATTTGATCAGTGTGTTTCCTGATAGATAGTGCATGTTTCTTGGTGAGTTTTGTGTTGGTTGGGAGTAGAAACAAAGAATATACTTTCCTCTTCAAGGAGGTGGTGACTCTACAAAGAAAGAACTTGATGGAGCTGCATGGTGAGCTCTAGATCTGCCTTGCCTTCCAATCAACAAGAAAGGTTCTTGCTACAAAATTCCTAGGTATTTCTCAAGTTTTAAATGTCTCCTTATTAAGTGGTCAAGCACAAAATAAAGGAGTAAGGTGTGATTAGAGGTTAGCATACTTCAAGTTCTCAGCTGCAGTTTGGCAGAAATTTTATGGAAACATTGCATTGGTTGTAATGGATATGATGAATGATGAGATTGCATTATTAGAACAAGGCATCCTTAGAGATTATATGAAATTGGTAAGGCTGAAAGTGGGAAGTAGAAAGGATCTATCCATATCTTTTTTCTATTATAGATTTTATGAGGTGTATGATGAGCTTCCTCAGGATGTTGAGTTTCCTGAATCTGAGTTCATTGGTTTATTCTTGGAGCTCTATTTTCTTGAGTCAACCAGTTGGTCAGATGCTTTGTGGGAAGAACATTACATATGTGTCAGGGATTGGATACTTAGTGATGGCAGCCTTGAGCTTGAGGATGCACTTAGGGTCATTTCCTTAAGTGCTGATGTTGAGAGTGATGAAGACAGTGAGGGTGTGGTATTTTCTTATGAGTCAGATGCAACATGGGAAGAGGAAAGTGATGATGGAAGTGAACATTCTTTGGATAGTGAAGATGCTGAGGATGATTCATCCTCAGGGTATGAAGATAAAGAAAAAATAATTCAATGTGATATCAGTGAGTCTTCATATGGCTCTAATTTCTCTTCATGTGCTGGGAGTCTCCATGAGGTTGAGATGGGTGCTAATTTTAAGGTGTTTTCCAATGCTTTATATGATGAAGATTTTGACTCTGAGCCCATCTTTTGTCATGATGTTCAACAAGGTGTATTGCATGAAATTGTGAATCCTTTGTTTGAGGAGCATGTGGAGGTTTTAGATCCAGTTGATTTAGGGTGTTCATTCTCCATCTGTGGGTATCAATCTGACTTTTCTTTTGAGGTTCAGCTAGTTACACCTATGGAAATGCAAAGACAGGATCTAGATGAGGCCTTTCTGCAGGTAGAGTATGAGGCTTTTGTGTTTCCAGTTGATAGTATGCATGAGTCAGCAAGTGAAGATCAATTTTAGTATAGAGGTGCTGACCATTGGCATGTTGAATCATACTTTCATAGTGAGCAGGATGGAGAAAGTGCCAAAAAATTTTACATGCACTATAAAGAAAGCTACTTTGTTCTTCCTGATATGCTGGTTGAACATGTTGACAGGCTTGTGGAAACAAATGAAAACAAAATGTTTGATGTGTAACATGAAGGAAGGAATGAAAATCAAGTTTTTGACAGAGGCAAGAACTAACTCTTATTTGTTGCTGCAGGATTTCTATATAAAATGTACATTTTGTAAATGTCCTTCCCCTTCCTATTGTGTGCTTTCCTGTTCCCTTATTTTTTGTCTGCACTATGTTTTTTGAGGTCCTTACCTTTTTATCCAGTTGGTGGTCTGCTTTCCCAGAGATCTAAATTCTCGTATGGGCACAAGTTACCCATCGTCCCCAGACAGAGCCACTGTTAGGCCAATTTTATATCATAGAAAAATCTTATGAAATTGGCGTATTTTCCTTGCAAGTGTTCTTTAGTGTCCTGCCCTGTGCTCTTCAATTTTGTCACCTTGCTTTGGTCCAAATTTCACATGCTAATTCATAAGATCCAAAAAGTTATTAAAGTTCTAAAGTCTGCTGGAAATATTGTCAAAATCTGCCACAGTGTCGAAAACCCACAGTACTTCTAAAATTCCATGATGTTTTTGGTCTGTGTGTTTTCAGCCTTCATTGTTTTCGACCCTGTGCTTCCTTCTTTTGTGTGCTTATCCTTTGGCATCACAAACTTTGTGTTTTCGATCTTCCGCAGTGTCAAAAACCCTATGTGTTTTCAACCTCGCAGTTCCCTATCTGTCGGCTTTCCCTAAGTGCGTAGGTGCAATAGATGGTGGGGCCCGCAGTGAAAGAATTTTAATCAATAGTCAGCGTATAATCTCAAGGAATATTCTCAGCCTTTGAGATCATGCACCATCCATCGATTTTATTCCATCTTGCCGGGTTGTCTGTTGTCCGCAGTGGGTCCGGTGTGACTTGTCTACGCAGGTGGAGGTTTCTTATTAGTTGACATGGATGTGCTCAGGTGTGGGCCCATTATCTTTTATTATACAGGTGCACATTTTTCATTGGTGGGGGGTAGTGACATGGTGCCAATGTGGAGGCTTGTCGCATGTTCGCATAGCCTAGTTTTTGGGCTATGCGATCATGCGACCACTAATGGTGTCACAGTTGTAGAGTTATTAAGTGGGGCCGCTGAGTTTCTAAAGTGATTAAAGGGCCGACAGATCTTGTGGCCATCGTATCACCACTAGGGTAAGGTGCGAGGAAGTTAACTTGGCGGTCTAGCGATAGCCATCGATGCTGTCTAAGGTGAAGTGAAGATCTGAAGCCTGGGAAGATAAGAGATCTAATGGTCGTGACTTAAAGCTGGATTAAATTTCAAATGTGACCGCCGATGTGCTGGGTGCCATAGAAGTGGCTGTTGGAATTCAAATTCAAATTTCTCTAAGAGCTTCCAATGCCAGAATGTACCAAATTTATGGAATTGAATGTAGAAAAGACCCTGTTCGATGAAGAAATGACTAGTTTGTTATTTGCGGTGTGGTCCAGGGTCTATGTAGTAAACTGCGAAGGAGGTTTTGTACCTGGTGAAGGACAGTCTTGGCTCAAGGTGTTTTTGCAATAAATTTTGTGACCATTTCTAGCAGGTTGGGTGGATAAAGCCCTAACCGTAGTCATCCATAGCTTGTTGCAGATTTTCAAGATGACTAGGGGGTATAAGCTAGAGAATTTTGGATTTTGTAAGGGTTCCAAAATCATGTTGCTTTTGGTCCCTATTTTTTGACTATAGTACACTGATAGAGGTTTGATTTGGTGTCTTTGTCTCAGCTTTGTGTCAGGCTAATTGTATGCTGATTCGGGATTTGTTAATGAAAACATTCTTGAATCCCAATCTTGTATCTTGTGTGTGTCTTCTTGCTTGTCTCTAAGCTCATATATGTTAATATCACAAAGTGTGTTAATGTATGGTAAACAAAGAGTATTTTGAATTCATCTCTGAGTTTCTAAGAAAGTTAGGATTAAAGCCCTTTAGGTGAATTTAGTGAGTTTACAGCCAGGTATAGAATTTGATGTCCTTGTGCTTGAGGGAAAGGGGTAATAGGAAAAGCACTTACTCTGGTTTCCATTGTGTTTGATTTGAGGTGTTCAGTTGAGGTATACAGTTGGGTGACTCTTAGCCCTGGGGTAAGGCACTAGTCTTTTCTCTTGAAGTCATGGTTAACAACCACACAAACAAAAACATTCATTTGATAAACCTTTTATAGATTTGTGGTGAACATTGTATACATCATTTTGAGACTCCTTTGAAGAACTAAGTCAAGGGTACACCCGCCTAAGCATTGAAGCTCAAAGAGTAGAAGGATCCTTTGATCCTTGTTAGTTGGCCCTCTTCCTTGTGGACTTTGGAGTGGTGATAGAGTCAGAGTTTCATTTACATTGTCCATCAAAGTGTAAATCTGCAAGTTGAAGATCAAAGGGAATAATCCACAACCAACACAATCTCTGGGTAATATGCTGAACTAAAATTCAACTGAGTCCCTAAAGTGAATACTAGATTTCTATCTGAGATAACCTTTCTAGGAATGCCATGCAATCTGACTATATCCTTCATGAAGACTCTTGCTAGTGAGGTAGCAGTATAGGATGACTGCATAGGAGAGAAATGTTCTACCTTGGTTAACTTATCCACTATAACTATGATAGTGTCATGACTTTGATATGTGACTGATAGTCCCACAATGAAATCCATAGATATCGTATCCCATTTCCATTCAAGAATCAAATGTGGTTGAAGGTGGCATGCTGGGTGATGATGCTCAACATTGACCCTCTGACATTCTAGACACCTAGCCACAAAATCTACTATATTTGTCTTCATACCTAACCAAAAGTATAACTGTCGCAGATCTGAATACATATTCTTAACACTTGGATGAGATGAATAGGGAGCACAATGTGCTTTCATCATGATGACTCTCCAAAGATCACCTAAAAGTGGTACATAAATTATACCTTGTTGTCTTAGTAGTCCATCTGACTCTAGGGAATACCCTAAGAACCTTCCTTCTAAGGCCTTGCCTATCTCAATTTCAGCCTTAACTTCTTGATACAAGGTATCTGAAGAAAGTGACTGCAGGATCTGACCTCTCAAATCAGTTGAAAGGGAGAGCATGGATATCTTATGTCTCCTTTTTCTCAAAGCATCTACCACAAAAAATTTCTTACCTTGGATATATGTGACCTCAAAATCATACTCACATAGGAACTCCATCCATCAACACTGCCTGGTGTTTATGTCTGAATATGGACCTCAAATTTAGCCATAGACCTCAACATGGTCATTGTTCAATGATCATATATGAAGATGAACATGAATTGTCCACTTCACACACTCAATTGAATCAACCTGTCACCTCCTATTTAGATGGGGTTTTGAATTACTCTCAGAATTAAGAGCCCAACAACCATAGACCAAGCTAAAATGGAGGATTTAAATGCTAATAAAATGATTGAATAGAAATAAATTAAGCTAAAAATGAGAGTGAAATTGTAATCTAAGAATGAGAATTGAAATGAGAATTAAACTAAGAACATAATAAGAAAGCTAGATTAAAGATAAGAGTGCAAGGTTATGCTAAGAAATTAAAATTATTCTAAATATGCAATGTAAAAATCTCAAAATGCCAAAGATGAGACACCAATTTTCTATAGTTTTGATACTCAAAAATTGCCTCCTTAAATGAGGAAAGAGAGGCCTCTCATATAGAAGAGCCTGGGCGGAGAGTGAAGAGTTTCTTGCAAAGAAACAGTCATCTCTTCATCTCCTTGGAGGAAGGTGAAACAATTTGAGGAGATATTATCTAATTAATTAAATGAAATATTTCCACATGGGTGGCTTTTTTAATTGTTTGAATTATTAAATCCAAATGAGATTATTTCATTTAAAGAACTAAATAACTATTTAATTCCTTTGATGTGTATTAGGTAAAGGGGGTGGAATTAATTTAATAAAAGAACTAGGACTTTTGTAATTAAATCAATTAATCATAGGGATTATTTAGCCAATAAATGTCAATATTTAGGAATTAAATATAGTATTTGATTAATGAAAATTTAGGGTTTTTTGCATTTGACACCAAGTCAAATAAAATCAATTAGGAGACAGAATTGCCTAGTACAATAGGACTTTGATGATGTAGAAATTTGAAGGAATGCACCAAAATTGATTAAGATTGCAAGGTGCCAATTTTGGGGTATTACACCTGGTGTTGAGATTAGGTTGACCAAATATGTATTTAAGACTTCGGTGATCAGTGTGTAACTCAAACTAACGACCCAATAAGAAGTGTCTCCAATGATTCAAGGCATGAACTACAACTGCTAACTCCAAATCATGTGTGGTATAGTTAAGCTCATGGTCCTTGAGCTTTCTAGACTCATAAGAAATAACTCTTCCTTCTCCCATTAATACCGCTCCTATACATTCCAAGGAGGCATCTGTACAAACTAAAAAAATTTCAGTGGGGTCAGGTACCACCAAAATTGGGGCACTGGTCAGTTTATCTTTTAGGATCTAAAAAGATTCTAAACATTTCTCAGTCCAAATAAACTTCTTCCCTTTCCTTTACAAGGAAGTGATGGGATGAGCTATTCTGGAGAATCCTTGAACAAAGCATCTGTAGTATCCAGCTAAACCCATGAAACTACGAACCTATGAGACATTGGTAGGGGTTGGCCATTCAACTATAGCTTATATCTTGGCGGGATCAACTGCTATATCTTCTCCTAAGATAACATGACCAAGATACTTAACTTCGGTTTGAAAGAATTCACACTTCTCAAAGTTTGCAGATAATTGATTCTCATGAAGGCATTATAACACTTGTCAAACATGTTACTCATGTTCTTCCACTGACTTAGAATACACCAAAATATCGTTTAGGAAAATTATAATAAATTTATTCAAGAAGGTCCTAAATACCCCATTCATAAGACTCATGAATAATGATGGTGCATTTGTGAGACCAAAAGGTACTACGGTAAATTGATAGTGTCCTTACCGAGTATGAAAATTTGTTTGGTGAATGTCGGCTTCATGAATCCTTAACTGATGATAACTTGACTTCAGATCAATCTTGGAAAATACATTGGCTCCTTTCATTTGATCGAACAGATCATCAATCCTTGGAAAAGGGTACTGATTCTTAATGGTTACTTTATTGAGTTGACGATAGTCAATGCACAACTGTAGTGAACCATCCTTCTTTTTAACAAAGATAACCAGAGCTCCCCAAGGTGACACACTTGGTCTGATAAAGCCTTTTTCCAAGAGTTCTTCTAGCTGAACTTTTAACTCACTCAACTCTTGAGTGATCATGTGATAAGGAGCTTTGGAGATAGGTTTAGCTTCTGGAACCAGTTCTATGTGGTAATCAATATCCCTTTTGGGAGCCATTCCCAGAATCTTAGTTGGATAGACATTCACAAATTCTTGAAGTAAAGGGTGCTCAAGTATAATTTCTCTATCGTCCTTGTCAGTCAAATCATTAACTAAGACTGAAGAAGTTGGCATCCCTTTCTCATGCATTTCTCAAGTTGCATAGCTGATATCATCCAGAGTGAAATAGGTAGTTGAATTCCCAAAATTGTGTTGGGCTTATCCAAATCATCCAATTAATGAATGGGCTTCTTTATGCAATCTCTCTTGGCTTCATGAGCTGTCAACCAATCCACTCCTAGGACAACTCCATACAATCCAAGAGGAATAACTTGAAGATCCACATTGGAAGAGAATGGTGCTAACCCCAAGTTGCAACCTTGAACACATAAATATGTGGTCATTTTATCCCCTAAGGCTAGCTCTACCTACCACTTAACTCTTTTCCCTACTACCGCTACCCGACACTTTTCTATCAAAGAGGAAGATATGAACGAGTCGGTTGCTCCTGAGTCAAAGAGAATAGAAATAGTTTTACCCTTTAACAAACCTAAATTTTGTATAAAAATGTTCTGGTGGTCAGCTTGTTTGTGTTCCACTATGGTAAACACCTATGAGATCGTCTGGCATCTCCTACTATTGGTTTTGAAACTGCTTGATTCTGACAGGTTGGGGTTGTGTGCTTAGGTAAATGAACTGCAATGTACCCTTGTTGTCCACAAGAATAACACCCCATGCTTTGACTAGAATTCCTTGTAGGAGGAGTACTGGATTGTTGATAACCTCCTCTGTTGAAATTCTAAGAGTTTTGGGATAGTGGTTGAGGAATCCTTTATTGTGTCCAAAAATTGCTTCATTTTTGAGGTTGTTGAAACCTTCCATTACCTTGGTTATTATTCTAAAATCTCTTCTTAGGAAAGTTTTGTCCACCTTTAAAAGAGGATTGCTGGTTCACTAGTACATTTGACCTAGTTTTTCTACCAAAATTTTTGACCATGAAATAAAAAAGTTTTGGATGGTCGGATTATAGAAGGAAAACTTTGATTTTTTTTTAATCCATGCCTGTGTTTGTCAAAAGTTTGACCAATACTATGTAGGTCAAACTTTCGATGACCACAGACATAACTTAAAAAAAAAAAGATTTCATTTCATTATTACCACTTATATAATAAATAGAAGTAGGGTTTTGATTTCATTTCATTACTACCATGATGTATTTTTTCAAGGTTGCAGCACGTGAAACCTCATCGGCACTGTGTATTGGAAGCTCATTGAGGTAACCTTCACTTTGGAGGGAAGATTTGGCACTACAAATTTGGCATTGAGGTAATGTGATTTTGTTTTCCTAACTCTTGTGAGAATTTGAACGCATCTATTTATTATTACCAATTTAAAAAGTTTGAAGCCAATTTGTTCCCCAAAAATGTCATCTGCTACATATTTTATTGTTTTGCTGGGATTGGGATTAGATGGGATATTGTTGGCGGTGTAGAGAAGGCCAAAGTCATGGATTGATTATTCAATATATAGATTTCCTAACGAAGATTTCAAAATTTAATTTAAAAAATTGCATTTTCCATAAAAATGACTGGTATTTACATTCATGCAAACCCATATTGAAAGAAATTGATAATCTAATTAGATGGAAGGCTTCCAAATACTTCTATCTTTCATTTGCAAGTGGTTTGAATTTATTTGATTAAGTGTGGAAAGAGAATCGGGTTGTAGAATAGGAAAACCTGTGGGTGTGCCCTAGCCGACACTTTGAATTTCAAACATTTGTTTCTTTCCTACGATCCAATGAAAGTCATTGGGATTTGATGAGGAGGGAAAATTGTAGAATGTATCATAAGATTTCAATAAAATTACCATGGAGAATGTGGATTGGAGGAGTTTGATATGAAGATAGCCAGGCATCCGAAATGTGACTGGCATCACGACGAGCATAGACCCGTAACTGTTATTTGGTTTCAATTTTGAGTCTCAATTCAAGGATTTGAATTTGAATTACTCACCTCTTAATGAGACCATCATGGGATTGGCTGAGTACCAAGTTTTGAATGCACCTGTTGTATCAGACCAAGCATCAGGCATTTTATCTTCGAAGGAGATGTTGTGGATTTGGGAGTTTGTATAGCATCCAAAATCTATACCTCGAGGGACACTCTATCCAAGAGAATGTAGATTAAGACACGATGACTATCTTGAGGGGTCTTTTGGGAAATTTAGAAACCAAAACCCAAAATTGTGCCAAGTTTGACTGGCAGCCTACATTGCCACAGGGGATAGTCCTAAAGATCAGGGTGTGTCAAGACCGAGTTACAAACTTGGTAAATGAGAGGTGTTGGTGTTCTCTTTCCCCAAAGGTCAGATTGGCATTAGGATTGATAGGGCTAGTGTCACATTCACTCAACACTTCAAATCTAACAAGGAAAAAGGCCAACTAACAAGGATCAAAGAGAGATCCTTCTACACTTTGAGCTCCACATCACTCAAGTGGGTATACCTCATCTACACACACATACAACTTATGTCACACTACAAGCCTGTAGGTAACTGAGTGTGGAATGGTTCTCAAACCATTGTAGGTAGCTTGTACCTCAATGAAACCAAGATCTCATGCAATAGCCCTACTTGCATAGGATGAGTATGAAAACCAGAGACCTATCCTAACAACATAAAAGGGAAAGGGTGGAACTAAATGTAAATGATTTAATGATGGGTTTGAAAGGTTTCCTGAGACACCCTAAGTCTCTCATAGACCAGTGCCTTATCCAGAGGGCCACAGAGTCAAATACCCTATTGCAATAGACAACTATGAAATAAGAAAGAAATAAATTCAATGTGTTGATGCCTAACATCAATCACACACCATGACCAAACCTCACTTCAACAACCCACCTATGTATTCAAGTATGTTATTACCCATCCAAAGGCTTTTAACCCTCC
>BSBK01014923.1:0-26656 GCA_027943335.1 Chamaecyparis obtusa | reverse complement strand
ATGAGCTCACGAATTATTAGAGTTTTAATTAGTTATAAATTATTAGATCTTATTTGGAGAGACAAATGTAAGAATATTAAAGAGACTTCTTATATGCTTACATAATCAAGATGCCTCTTTATTATGGCACCTCAGTTGAAAGAAGCATTGTAAAATTAAATATAATACAATATAAGTACCTGACAAAGAGCCTTAAATGCAATTCACTAATACATCACCTTTCTTACTACTATTAATATCGATATTACTTGACTACAAATGACTTAATATCATGTAATGAGAATAGTACTAGTAGTTTTGGTCTTTAAAATAAAATATAAATAATGCTTAAAAAATTGTTTCAGTACATAAGTGATAACTTTAAATCAATCATGTAGCTACAATGAAATATAAAATATTTAAGATATTTAGAGCTATTAATATTTTTATGCTATATGTTAAAATTATTTGTATTATTAAGCCAATAGACTTTTTTATGGGCATAGCCCATTAACGGAAAAATGTCAGCGACAGAAAAGTGTCAACTGACCCAAAACATTACTATAGAATATAATTAAGTTAGAAAAGTGTCAGTTCCCATAAATTGTCTTATATGGAAAAAAAAATTGGATTGGACATTTTTACCAGAAAAAAGGGTGCACTGCCATGAAAAGTGGATGCACTAAGCTATTAAAAGACATGTTATTTTTCTACGTGAACAACTCAGTCAAGTTGAAAGCATCCAAACAGTTACAATGTAGTGGGCATTAAAGAAGCGAAAATAGTTATCTTGTCATCTTTGTTCAAAAATTGGTGGCAGTATTGGGGAGTAGGACCTGGTAGGCATGGTGATGGGAATTTCAGGTTATTTAGAACTTCAAAGTAGTGATGTTGATATGGGATATGTACATGTCAGATGGATTGCATCGGCCATGCCCGCCTATGGGTCCCAGTCAATCACCATTCCTGCATAGCTACAGAACCCTAAGAAATTGACACTCTTGTCCTGTTTCTCACATGCTAATTGGAAACTTGGTGATTGGTGCCTACTCACTACAGAAGGAGACTTATCAGGTTCAGCCTCTGCTACTATGGAGTCAAGTGGAGACGCTTCAGGATCAGAATGAGGATGAAGTGGCTTCTAATTACAGCCAAATAGGAGTTGTGAAAAGTCTAGATTCAAAAGAGAAAACAGTAAGGGTAAAGTAGCTAAAGCCTATGTAGCATCCAAAAGATCATCATGAGTTTGGAAAGGAGGAACTGGCAAGTGTCTATGAGCTCACTGCACATCTAGATTACAACTACTGTATTGGTGACACTGTCATTCTGCTACCATCTATTTGAGAGAGTGGAGCAGTTTGTTCAGCAAAATGGCCAGAATAGTTTAGGGCCAGAGGAGAATGGCGCATTACTAGAACCAATTTTTGGGGAAACAGGTTTAAGGAATATGTCAAATCTTAGAGGAGATGGTTTCATTGAGGAATCATATTTGTCCTTTATTGGATATATAATTGGTCTTTAGGATGATGATAGTGAAGTCGCATGTGTAGATGGGAAGCTATAAAAGGTGTGTACACTCTTTCTTGAGTAGAGAGAAAAAAGGTCTAAGGAGGGCTTAGACTTGGGAGAAAAAGAAGTCTAGGCTCGAGGATGAAATTAATGAGGTGAAACAGAGGACTAGGCAAGTACAACAACAATTGTCCCTCATCAAGGATATGCAGCAAGAAACAGAGGTAAAGAGTTCATTCAAGTATTTCAGATATGGAACTTGTCAATGACCATTCCTAAATCTTGAATTTTCTTCATCTTTTGCTTTTTGTGATGGAGAATTGTTTACAACAGATAGCATATCATATGATAAATAGATTATTTAGCCAAGTTTTGCCAGCTGGAAAAGCATATCATGATATGGTTCAAAATCTCAAGCTAGTGAATGCCAACCACAAAACATGTTTTCTACAATTGGATAAATCTTTTGCTCACGATACTGATAATGTAGCTACAACACTGCTTAGACTTTTGGTTCTTGAAATAATTTTATGAAATGAAAACTACCTTGAGTATTCCCAGTAGAAATGTTATTTGGCAAATGAAATTAGAGAAAGGTATATTTTACTGTGCCATCCTTATATTAGCAGATTGATTTATTTATTGATTTATTGAGAGATATCAATTTGGAACTATTTTAAGATTGTTTATTCTGATATATAAAAATCAGTAAGCAACAAAATATTTACACTATTTTTAATCTAGATGTAAAGAAGCGAATACATTTATCTAAACAATAGAAGAGATATCAATTGGAAGCTATTTTATTTATTCAAAACTTATTTTATTTTAGTTTTCCATTATATCATTTATTATATAATGCCTCAAAGAGATGTCATCTCATGAACTGCAATGATTGCAGGATATGCATAAAATGGATTTGTTGAAAAGGCTTTTGAAACTTTCAAGCAAATGCAACTCACAGATGTAAAGCCAAATTCTACAACTTTTTCTAGCATCCTCCCTTCCTGTGCCAAAACCCAAAATGGGAGCATTGGAAGATGGTATGGACATTCATCAAAACATTATAGAAAGTGGATTTTTGTCAGATATTATAGTTGTAAATTCTTTGGTAGACATGTATGAAAAATGTGGAAGCATGGACAAGGCACATGAATTGTTTCAAAGAGATGTCTTCTCATAGAATGTAATTATCAGAGGATATGCACAAAATGGACTTGTTGGAAAGGATTTTGATACTTTCAATCAAATGTGATTGGTTGGTGTCAACCTGAATTCCACAACCTTTGATGGCATCTGCCCGCTTATGGAAAAATGGGAGCTTTGGAATGGGGTATAGACATCCATCGAAGCATATTGGAAGGGGGTTTTTTGTCAGATATATTAGAGTTGTTAAGAACCTTCGAGTATGCCCTGATTGCCGCACTGCAACAAAACTTATTTCCAAGATTTTTGCAAGAGAGATTGTTGTGAGGGATGTAAACCATTTCCATCATTTTAAATAGGGACAATGTTCTTATGGAGATTATTGGTGACACTAAATAAAGCAACCTAAATATAATCTTATACTATAATAATTTTCTCTCTATCAGACCTGCATTAATAACAAAAGGATGATTTATTTTTAGCTTCTAGAAGGTCCTTTTTATTGTTGAGCAATTGGCAATCTTGACCATGTTGTTGGCTATCTAAAATCAGATGCATAGAGCATAATGGAGATCACTGTTTATAGACATTTTTGTATGTCTGTCAAAGGTTTGTTCCATGATGATATGGATCCTTCATTGAATTGTCTTCAGGAAACTTTGTTATGTATGAACTGAAATGCTGGAGATGGTGGAGAGTGGAAAAAAAAAAAAGGTGACAAAACACTTAATGGAAAGATGCTTGGTCAGCAAGAAGTGGAAGAAGAGGGCTCACTTTCAACCCTTCATCAATTTGTGTAAGTCTTTTGTTTTGAGTAATTGTATTATATTTGTGTCTATGTTAGGCCAATCAGTTATGAGAAATTTACACATTTCATACTAAGTATGAAATTTTATATAGATACATGTAGATTTTGTCTCGTTTATGGTTAGGAAGGAAAGGAATGTGAAGTAGCATTAGAAATATCTAACCATATCACTAGGTGGTGGATAATCTTATTCAGTGGTGTTTGTGTCATGGTGGAGCTCTTAGATCCTTTAGCTACAGTGGGAGTCATTTCATATTTCTTAGTTTTATCGATAGTAGATGATCGCTTTCATGTATTTGAAGAGACGTCAACATATTTGTTTTCCATGGAAGATTCTTGTAGTCATTGATAAGGATTCAATTTTACATTTTTCCAATAATTTTAACATATGATCCTTGCTTTAGAGGTGTTTGGGTATTGTGTCTTGGTTTACTCTTGATTCTAGAGTTGAGGATTGGCATGATACAAGTTATCTTGAGAATAGGATGTGATCTCCTAGGATGATATGATAGATCATGATGTCATCATGTATTCCAAATTCTTTAAATTGAATTGTTATAATGGTCCTATTGATTCCCTTTGACTTTGAGTATTATTCATTTTCTTAGAGCTTCATGATTTTGAAGGATTGCATTTGAAGCTGTCATGGAATTCTTGGTGGATGTTCATAAATACTACAGACACTTGTGTGAGGCTAAGGGATCTCTTATTTATAGGAGATCATGTATTTAGATGATCACTCTTTGATGAGATTTCAATAGAAAGATCAATGTTCCTACACCTAGTTATAAGTGTGGGGCCATTATGAACTTGAAGAGAAGTTTGCCCTTTATTGTAATCTTTTATCACTTGGTGTTCTATGGATAGGACAATCTTGTATCCCACTCTTGGTTTTCTCAGAAAGTGAATGATCTAAGAGATGTTGTCCACCTAAACATCAAATGCATTCTTTAGTTTGTATCTCGTATTCTCATGAGTCTTGTTTAGAGGACTTGTAAAAAAGAAGATATATAATTTTATGAATTTTTATTGTTCTCCTTATTTTTGGTCTTGAGCTACGAAACTAGTTCTAGGGATTTATTTGGAGAGATTCAAGAAGAACCCAAATACTTGTATAACAGTTTAAATCCAAATTCCATAGATACAACAAGCTTCAATGCTAAGATGGGTTTCAGTATAGACCCTATTTTGAAATGCTTGTACACAATGTCAATCATTTATGTCAATACAAGTAGGAAATATTGTACAAAAACATAAATTATGATACTACTATAAGAATTCAATTGTGTAGTTTTTGATTTAAATTCATTGAATCATTATTATTTGTAGTGGTTCATAAAAACCCATTTTTATGACGATAAATGGTACACTTACCATTCATGTTGTATCTAGGTGGTGCTTACAAAGGTTAAGCACGCTTGAGTTAGAGTAGTACTGGAATTGGTGACCTCCCAACAAGGTCCAATACATCGCTTTTGTGAGCATCACCTAGATGCAATGAGTGCTAAGTGTTGCAAGAGATGGGTTTTCATGAGCCATTGAGTTCATAAAATGGGTCAATAAGGTTGATGTAAGCATTTCCTGAAATGAATACTAAGTGTATAATTTATTCTCATGAGTGAGAGGTTTGTGCGAACCACTACTCATGAAACATGGGTCAATGAGTTTATCTGGAAAACCATACAATTGAATATTGATAAAAATATGTAATCTCAATAGAATTAATTGATGTCCTTCAAGTTGGAAAACAAGTATTAAATTTCTCTCTTTGAAGGATTTTTGGTTGTTTTAGGTCACAACATTTAAGGGACTCGAGATGTGCATTGGAATCGATCTTTGGCACGTTATATAGAAAATGATAAAATGGAGGAGGAGGAGGAGGAAGAAGAGGAGGATAAAGAGGAGGAGGAGGAGGAGGAGGAGAAGGGGAAGAAGCTGAAGAAGAAGAATAAGGGGAAGGGGAAGAAGAAGGAAAAGGAGGAGGAGAAAAAGAAAAAGAACAGGAATAAGGGGAAGGGGAAGAAGAATGAAAAGGAGGAGGAGAAAAAGAAAAAGAACAAGAATAAGAAGAAGAGGAGATGGAGATGAAGATGGAGGAGAGGAGGAAGAGAAGCAAGAAGAAGAAAGAAAGGAGGAAGAAGAAGATGATGAAGGAGAAGGGGAAGAAGATGACGAAGAAGAAGAGGAAGAAGATGATGAAGAAGATGAGGAAGAAGAAGGACAAGATGAAGAAGGGGGAGGAGGAGGAGAAGGAGAAGCATAAGAAGGACAAGGATGTGAATGAGGATAAAGAAGAAGAGGAAGAGGAAGAGGAAGAGGAAGAGGAAGAGGAAGAAGAAGAGGAAGAGGAAGAGGAAGAAGATGTGGAAGAAGAAGAAGAAGAAGAGGAGGAGGAAGAAGAAGAAGAAGAAGGAGGAGGAGGAGGAGGAGGAGGAGGAGGAAACACCTGCTTTCCCCTCCCTTCAACTGCCTAGTACATTAAACAATTTATATCTATGCCAATTTGAAGAACTCTAAGGGTTGACACAAATTCCCTTAGCACATTATTATACCCATATAATAATTTCCATTTCTTGCTCACAGTAATGGATTATCTATTATGTTTTTATATAATAATGCTATAATCTCCATTCTTTCAAGAGAATGGATACTATGTTAAATTGAATTTATCTGGTTAGTTAATTTATCTTGGATAGTAATACTCAATTTTGTTGAATTTAAAGTATAGTTACCCTTTTACAAAATGTCCAAAAATTGAATTTAAAGTATAATTACCCTTTTACAAAATGTCAAAAAATTTAAGTTTTAAAAAATTTATATACAAGTGTATTTCTCAAATACCATATAGCATATGTTGCTATCGGCGTAAACATTGCACCTCGTTGGTGCAAGTGCTAGTATTATATTATTTAATATTTTACAAAAGTAAAATAAAATTCCTCAACATTTTACAAAAGTAAGTAGTACAAAAATCTAAGGTAGCAATTTTTTTATTTCCTTAATTAAAGATAGATAATTATAAATTATTTGTAGATTTAAAAATGTTATTTTATTTCTTTGATCTATGAAACCTACTGCCTATTTCTACAACCAATCTTTGTCATATTTTCCAAGAAGCATCCTACATCATTTTACATATTCAATGCTTGAATGGAGTGAACATTCAAATATCCAATATCATATATTTTATTATTATATAACACTTGTATAATTAGTTTTAATAAAAGAATAAACTTAATATAATACAAATCTGAAAATAGAGTAACTAGTTGAATGAATGCAATTGAAATTAATTTAAGGGATTCATTATTTGAAACTAATTTATTTCAAAATGAATGATGCAAAAGTAATGAATCTTTTGTTGTCTTTCTTACTGATATGTTTTTTAATATTTAGAAGATGCATTGAATATTAAAGACGAATGTGTTCTACATTTATCAATTAAATATTTACTCGTAATGGTGATTCTTAAAACTAAAAGGGAAGAGTAACTTTACATAAGTCAAACAACTCAATATTGTAAATTCATTCAAATCAAATAGTCCAATATTGAGAAACAATGAAAGCCTGCAACAAAAGTAAAACAAAACTCATGATTCAAATAGTTGCTTGTTGAAAAATATCCTATCACAATTCTAGATTCATATTTTCTTGAAATATGAAATAAAAGACATTAAAATAACTGTCATAAAATTTACATATAAAGGTGATAGTAAAATTCTAGACCAGACTCTAAATACAACATAGATTGGAAAATTTGTCCAGATTAAAAGTATTTATTTAAATAAAATAAGGTTGAGCCTCTATTTCAACGCTATTAATAAATTAAAAATGCAAAAACAAAGAGTTACTAAGTCATAACAGAAGTTTCTTATCAGTCAGATTGTGTTTGTAAATAATTTAAGCAATTGTGGAGTCAAGCACATAAGGCTTCCATCACAATCTAATTATATCTTCAGAGATTTCATAAAAAACAATTTAAAGAATTACATGAAAAATTTAAGCCCAAAACAAAAATAAATAAATACTAAATATTTCAAATTATTAAAATAAATTAAAAAATATCACACTAGAATCAAATCACGAAAGAAATTAAATTAGATCCAATAAAAAAAATTCTATTACAAATACAACTTAAACTTAAGACCACCACCTATCAAAAAAAAAATCAAACCTCCCTTAAAAAATACCACCCATTTTAATTAAATGACATAAAACACATATTAAATGAATCCGAAATGTATTGAGTTCAGAAATAAGAAAACGAGCTAAAGCCAAGAAAACATCTATGCTTAAAAAATCTTTTAAGGAATAACAATTTTGATGTCATTCAAAGCTTATTATGCTAAGAATAAAATTCTCTACTCTATATCAGTGATTGTCCACAATCCCCGAACTCCTGGGGTGTGGACAACCAAGTATTCATAGTCGGTCTCTTTGCCCCACAAAAATGGTCTCAGCGTCTCATTTGCAATCTTTTTCCAACATGGCCAAGAGCCATCTATCACAAACTGCCACATGCAAAACTGCATAGAAACTTTTGCATCTTTATTACGTATTACCAAATCATCTGGACGACCCATCAGAATTGTGCCTACAGGTACTGTCCAATCACCTGTACGCATTGTAAGTATATATGAGCCCTTCCATGGAAACAGACCGTGCATTGCAGACCCGTCTTCACCTTTCAAGCTCTCCACTCCTTCCGGTAATGGCACAATTCCATTCAACAAGCAATAGTTCATCACTTGGATACTATTTTCACGAACAATAAGTGGCCTCAAGAATTCCCATGTGTGAAGTAAATTGTTCCATTCTCTGCATGCTCTGCGAAAGCGGATGACAGAGCGAAGTGGACAGAAAGGTAGTAATTTATCAATTATTATGTGCCGTGGTATCAAATCCCACGACATCATTTCTTCTTCCTCCTTTTCCTTTCCTCTCTTGTTTTCCCACACCACTTCCATGTTAGATATTTGGTTGGGATATTATGAGGAGTAACTTGGCTTGAAAAACTAAAGAATTGATTATGATTTTCTAGCGAATTCGGTATTTGTATTTCTGTGGGCGTGTCTTTCTCTATTGAGTAACTTGGCTCGAAAAAAAATATGAACTGAATATGATTTTGGTTTACGGTTTTGTATGAATGCGTATTTCTATGTTGAATAACTTGGCTTATGTTGTGATTCAGCCGACTTGAAAGTAAAAATATTAGGAAAGATTTTTTTTCAATTACTTTAGAGTTTTTGGGGAAAGTATTATATAGCTAAATTTGAATTTTATTAAAATAAAAATTCCCAACCACCAAAAAAAATCTGCTCATAACTATTTAGGCGTGATATGAGGAGAAAAGACGACTTATATGTAGCTGATGGACGGTTGATGAATTTTGTAGTCCATGTTTTCAGACAACCATAAGTTGTCTGATACACATGAAAATCATTAATGAATAGCTGACTTGTTACCATTATCCATGGGACACTCGGAAAGTTCTGGATGGAACATGTATTGCATTTTTCGATTCCTTTATTCATCTTCGTGGAGATCCTGGTTTTCCACAGCAGATTCACGAATCCTGGGTAATCACAGCTATGCATGCATTAACAAAATAATTTAAAATTTGGTGATTCCTTGATTCCTTGCCGCCGTAATACATGTCGCGTGGAAAAAAAATTCATGAGTTTTTATGGAATTGGCAATAAGGCCAAAGATGGAAAGGAATGGAGGAATTGACTAGAGAGATGAGAATGGAGGTACAGATTTTTGAGAAGAAGGGCTATAGAGACAACTATAAATAGATAGAAATAATAAAAATTTTTTTGGCAATCTTATGCAATTCTAATACGAGAGATGATGATGAAATTTATTTCATAAAATTTTAGACTATTGCAAGCCAAATAACACTAGATATACGTAGGAAACCTTTACGAGAAAAAACCCACCACTCCAAAGCTAGACTCAATTGTATTATCATCAACAAAGTTACAATACAATCTCCAGAGCCACAACTATACAAGAGTAATCAGCTGAGATATCTAATTCCAGAATAATTTTGGCAGCATAACAACGCTCTTCAAACAATTCTCTCTCCCACAATTCTCTACAACAATGCCTTGTACTTATAGAGTTATCGTACAAGAGGAAACAGTTTCTAAAGCGTCTACATTCAATGCATCTACAAATTATTTTAGAAACTTTCTTTATGCACAATTCTTACCTTAAAAACAAAGCAAAGAGAATAAATCAGAGAAAAAAGGAAACATTCTGTTTTCTTCTCCAAGTCCATCCTAGTTGAAGATTTTGTCTTCATTTAGCATTTTTCCAAAAAGAATAAATAAAACAATAAATCATGATAAGGCTGAATCACCTTATCCCAACAATTAAAACCAGATTTTCAACTTAGATATAGATGGACAAGAGAAAAAAAGATTGTTTGGAAGATTTTCAGAACAAAAGCTTTACAAAAATCACAAATCTATTTTCAATCCATGCTAGCGCACAAGATGTGTATGACATGGGGATTAGGAATATCCCTAATCTTCTTTCCCTATAATTTACCTATTTTTCCAACTTCTATCGATGGAGCCCCAATTAATCCCCCTCTTCTGAGTGAAGCATGGTCGTCGCTTTATTGAGGGTTTTTCCAAGAAGGAACTAAATATTGAAGCAGATGTAGGAACGGCATAACAGGGATAAATCTCAAGTGGGCAATTTTGCATATGGAAAGGGATTGACTCATAAAGGGTGTCTTCATTCAAAAAATAGAAGGGGAAGGGGAGATATTCCCCGCAAGATTCTTTTTAATAACCAGATCTATCATTTATTTCTCAAATCAGATTCATTCAAGCATATTATTTTCTGAGGAGATTGTCGAACCCCACATTAGTCATCTTAGTCTGAAAGCATTAATTTGTAATTTTCGGAACATTTCTATTTTATTTGGTGAGCTTTCAGGGTAGATAGGAGAAAATTGGTTAGATATGGAAAAGTTAGCATTCTTAGATAGGATTTTTTTCAATTCTAATGAAGATAAGGATAAAGTCTACAAAAATAAGTCAAGACTTTATATGCAAATTTGGATCTTAAATTTTTATATTGAGAAGTTGAATATTAAGTTCATTCCATTTTGGGTTCAACTCTAGAATTTACTCCTGGAAAATAGAAATGCAAACATTGTAGATTTTATAAGTAAAAAAATACGAGAATCTTCTTAAAAATTTATCCTTTCTCCTTGGAAAATCATAAATTACCATTTAGGGTCTCCTTTTTGTAATACAAGAAAAACATTTCCTTCCTCCATCAAAATTATGTCCAATTATGGTGAATGGGTTAGAGGGTTCTTTATGAGGAAGACAAAATACCTTGTAGGAGATGCCATTTGATAGATAATTTGTCATCTCATTGTGATAGTAGGGTTGATTAGCAAGAAATTCTATGTGAGCCAGAAGTTTTCATATATCAACAATTCAGGTTTATAAATTGGTAAAAGAAAATATACAAATTGTTTATTCCCAGATATTACAGATTGAGAAATGGATACAAAAATTGGTTTTAAGAAAGGGTGGTTAGGGATAAGTGATTTAATCCTCTTCAAGATTATTGATTGAGTATGAGGTTGGAAAGAGAAGAAAACATTAAAAGTGCAAGGCCTCATGAGATGACATTTTGTTGTTTTTATAGATATTATACTACAACATACAAAGCTAGAAAAATATATCAAGGGGATATTTCTTGAAGAGAGGTCAATTTTAGTCTAGATACATTAAAGAGAAACTTAACACAATGGTTATTTTGTATTTAAATTGATCCTTTTACTCCTATAAGAAAATATTTTGAGAATAAGAAATAATCTACTTGAGAATTAATATTGTGTTTCAAAGGGAAAGGAGGGTCATCAACAATGGCCTATTTAGTATTTGACATTCAAATTTCAAATGACAAATATAAAACATCAAATAGAGTATTCATACATAGAAGAGATAACAGAAAAAAAAAAAAAAAAAGATTTTTCAAGGTGATTTAGAAGGCCAAGGCACACTAGAAGAACAACTAGTTGTTAAAGGCAATAGTAGCTTTTTTGCCACAATAGAAAAAGATAAAGTAATGAACATTCAAAATAACGATTCATGCATGGTGGGGAAAATTATCCAATTGATAGACATGGAAATATTTGTGTAGAAATTTTTTGAGGAACCACAACTAAAGTTGATGGAAGAGATCACAGATCAAAATTTAGTAGAAGAACTCTCGTTGATGAGAGCATCAGATGCGGTAAAATTAGAAACAAGATATGAAAAATTGGAGGAATCCCCTATTAAACCCAAGAGAGGGAGACCTTTGGGAAGATCAAGGAATAAAGGAATATCTATAATTCTCTAGAAACTAATAATTCAAATTTGGGATGGAGAAAATTAGTGAGATTTATGGAAAAATTAAATATGAAGGGATCCAAATCAATACCATTGGAAAGTGATAAAAGGTGAAGACAAAATAAAATGGGGAGGAAAGAGTATAAATAATAGAGGTTGAAAGAATTTGGATGATAACATCTTTGAGGGAGAAAATTTAGTAGAAGGGGTTGCTAAAGGAGGTATCATCCGTTTGAATAAAAGAATGGGGTAAGGCTCAAAACAAAAACTTTCTCTACTAGTGAAATGAATGTTCATAGGGAAGAAGAGGATAACAATATTTCAATGGAATTGGAGCCAAGATATGATCTTCTTGGTCTAAGTGAATAGAACAACAAAGATTAGAAGGAAAGAATGGATCATAAAAAAATATTTATTAAGGAGATACTAGAAGAAGATATGATAGAGGAGGAACTAGGGTTATAGTGGGTAAGTGCACTAAGTTGTTCCTCATAAAAGTGGCCAAAAGGCAAAAAAAACAAAATTTTGTAAAACCTGAGATCCTTATTTAAAATTCAGAATGCTTTGTCTTGGCAACACTGAGCCTAGGTTGAAGCTAATAAAAAATAATAAAAATTTCCTCATAAAGTGCACGCATTATGAAGAACCATTTTTTTTTTTGAAGAACTATAAGGAGAGAGAGAGAGAGAGAGAGAGAGAGAGAGAGAGAGAGAGAGATGCATGTATATATATATATATAGACACACACACACACACACACACACACATATACATATACTATATATGTAAGTTTATACATATGTGTTGTGTATGTTACATTTATAAATATACTTTTTTTTATTTCTTCATAATGTGTGCATGTTTTCTAGAAGTAAAAATAATGCTTTTTCATTTGCATAATGCATGCGAGTCATTAAGCACATAGGAACCCATACGATGTATGGCTTGGTAATATGCTTGTAAAATGACCCCGAGGCTTACAAACTCATTTTCTATCCATTTTTGTCTCTTTACACATTTTATAATCTTCAAAGATGATTTTTAAACTTTGTTGTCATCAGGTTTACAACATCAAATGGGTATCTCTAAAATTACCACAATAATCTCACCCGTCTTCTTAGATTTATAACCATATAATTTTTTCTATTTTTGGCCAATAATAGCATAGTAAAATTTAATTTTCTTTACGAGTGTCTTGACAGTCCTCAATACATACATATACCATTTTTTTAATATCTTTTGATCCACTTGACCAAATTAAAAACAAATTGTACATATTACAATTCTACACTTGATTCTATACACTTTGAAAAAAAGTTTGCATTTTTTATTATTTTGATGCAAGTTATGCCTAGTGCATGAACAAGTACCATATTTTCAAGATGTGGTCACTTCAAAAAAATAAAAATAAAATTATCAATAGAAAATTACAAAAATATACACAAATTCTAGATCATACACTTACCTATCATCCTACCAAAGGGATTTGCAAAATACTAAATCTAAGTGGGTAAAAGTACAAACCTCTGTGACACTTTTATAAAGGAAAAGGTCAACATCACACAAACTATTCAACTAATAACATAAAATTTGTATTTTTATTTAGAATTGGAAGATGATGTAAACTGATGAAACGTATAAAATGGGATAAATTTTATGCCTATATTTTTTTTCCAAACAAATTGAACAAGAATTGACACAACTTTTTAATTTTTGGAAGTCCATTTTTAATTATTGATAAACGCTAAAAATTTGGGGTCTAGTTCCCACCAAAAAAGTATATGCCAATAATATTTTTTCCTTTGATTTCAAAATATGTTATAGATGACATATATAGCCAGTGCATAAAAGAAGAAAGATTGGTTTTCGATGTATATTTTCTCTGATATAAATACTTAAAGTCAAACTTATTTGAAATCGATAATTTTCATCTCTTGCCAAATTTCCCCTATCAAATATACACCATTCAAAAAAATATAATTACATATTCTTGAAGAACATTCTCTCTAGTCTGGAAAATACTCTCACACCACTGAGTCCATGAAAGGTTCCTCGAATGATCATATGAGTCCCCTTAGGACTGGTAACACTCCCCTGCCCAACCTCCAACAAACCATGGAAATCCCCAATAACCCTACCCCACCCCTGAGTTCTTTTCATGATCCCTAGGATAAGTCCCCCACCTGTGATTATAATATCGAGGCTTTGGCTGACAAAAACAATTTTAAAGGCACCCTCAAGAGGAGGTTCTCTGATATGGACAAGGATATTACGGAGATCAAAAAGAATATGCAGAAACTGAAGCACCAATGCATGATGACCAACAAATTTTCCCTGAAGGTCATGCATGCTTCGGCTACGACCCTCTATAATGTGTAGGAAAAACTAGCGGGCGGTAGTCTGGGAGCGGATGAGGATAACAAGGATCTTTTCTTGTTCCCGCAAGAGGAGTGGGCTAGGACCCTGATGTCTAAGCATCTGGATGGGAAGAACTAACTTCGATGTCCATGAGTTGGTTAATTTTGATTGGGCATGGCCCTCGGATCCCCTGTTTTCTGTTTGGGGTTAATGTTAGTTTTTATAGCTTTTGGTTCAGCCCTGCATTGCTTATGACTATTACTTTAACTGCTACTCTTCATTTTAAGTACTCTGGTTTAATCCTTTTGATCAGTATTGTGGTTTATGTTTTTGATAGGGGCAGAGTTAGACTCGATGATTATGTTGTTAAACTATTTTATCTGCTTTGACTAGTTCCATTAATGTGCTTTTAATGTGCTCCTAGTCCCTTTGTTCCATGGGCTAGCACCCTTTTGCTGTTTTATCTATCCAAAACATTCTCTCCTCTAGTGTTAAATATAAATTTTAATTTTTTCTAATATGATTTACTATTTTTTCTTAATTTTTGAATTAGTGTCTTCTTGAATGTTAAAATACCTACTTGGAGTATTTTAAAATTATAATATATTATATCTAATCAAAATACTATAAAACTTATACGATGATAATATTGACTCTAGTCTCTACAAAAGAGGATTTTAATATTTTAAAAAAAATATTATTAAAAAGAGTAGGAGTTATTCAAACATTTTTTTTATGAAATAATTTTATTTCTTTTGTAATTAGACCTAAATTGGTATAAAACATGCATTTAATAGACATTTCCAATTGGAAAAGTTGAGCCACCTATCTCACTTAGCTAGAATGAATCTAGCTAGACCATATGTTTAACAAAAATCAATTTTGTTAGAAATACTCAAATTTAGTTGTACTGATAAGTTATCCTGAAACATGACACAACTTTTCTCTTTTACCCAACTATATCTTTTGTGAAGCATACAAAAAAAACTACTTTATGTTTTTCTTAAAAAAATCAGGAACAATCTTTTGTGCATGACAGGTTTGACCCTCTTAATCTTATCTTTTAAAAAAAAAATAGTAGTTTAGAAAGTAGATTTAGAGTTCTAAAATTCTTATTCTTTACACGTCTTCCAATTTTAAATGAATGACCCTTAAATTTCTTTTTAAAGTTTAGGTTTACCTGATTTCACAAAAAATGTGGCCACTTATACCCCCCTTTTCGTTCACCATCTTGGTGCACTTACTCGAATATGATGGCATCCCTACTAAAGATAAATAAAACTTTTCATAATCAAGTCATAATATTCTAGGTTTGTGAAAATCAAACTTAGCTAAAGCAAAGCTAGACTTTGATAATTCATTAAGCAAGAAGGGGATAAAATCTTCTTCAGGACTTAGGACATTGGATGAAGAAGCCTTTGATCAAGAAAAAATCACATAATAGTGGCATATAGGGAAGGGAAAGTGAGACATGAAGATCATATCATGGAATTTTAGGGGCATGAATGCCCCTAACAAGTAGCATATTATAAAATATTATATCTTTTCAATCAAGGAAAAAAACATTTTTGTAGTAGGAAACAAAATTTAAATTAGAACAATGGATAAAGTTTAAGCAAAAAAATGGTTTTGGTGGGGGAGAAGTAGTTGAGGCAGTAGGAAATTTATGACGAATGACTATTGTCTCAAATTCAAATAGAATTAGTTCTATTTCTTTTTCTATTGTGTATCAATTAGTAATGAAAGATGTTTACATTAGAAAGTTATAAAATAAAAAATATCAGAGAACTCAAGAGTTTCACTACCCAACTTCAACCAAATCAAAAAAATAATAGTATAATTTACTGCCACATTGTAGGATAAGTGATAAGACATAGCACTTAAAACTAAAACACTAAATCACTATAACAAACTAAGCAATCAAACGGTGCCTCCTGGTCTATTTTAGTAACATTAGAATCTAGGGACACGACATTGTAACCAATGATTTCATGAGATCTATAACACAGGTCCTCTGCTCGCTTTGGTTCCTCGTCATTAGGCTTCTCCTTTCTAGACTGCTTCAACTATTGTATGAATTCAACAAGAGTGACCTCAAATTCACCCTTAGCCTTCAAAGTGGTGTGTCCATATGCTAGGTCTTTTTTTTATCAAATTGTAGTATTTCCATCTTTCAGGATTTGTAGGAATTTTCTCTCCTTCATTTTGATCACAGTGGAAATAGGATTAGTTTTTATAAATTGGAAGAGAGGCATAATTGCAAAGTGATTCTTATGAGTAGTTACAACAACAAGATAAAATTCATTATTATAAATGTTTATGGCCCTATCCCAACAAAAATGAAAATGGAATTATGAAACTAATTGAGTATTTTTTCTATAATTTCCAAGATGAGATCATCATTATTGGAGGATATTACAATGCAATAATTCATCTTTCAAGAAAAAAGAGGGAGTATTTAAAAAGGATCGCAAACAGAAGTTGACTTAAAAGATTTGATCATTTATAATAACCTTCTAGAAATAGAAATAGAAAAAATAGTATATAATTGAAACAATAGAATGTTGGGATTTAATCATAGAGGAGAAAAATTGGACAAATTCTTCTTAAATGGTAATCTTAGTATATTCTCATTCAACCTAAAATCTTCAATTGTGGGCCAATCTATACATCAAACCATTTTCCTCAACAACTTGAGGTTTTGGAAAAGAATAAACCATGTTATTGTCCCTTTAAATTTGAAAATATCATGGTTGAAGCATAAAAAATTCATGGATATGATATTTGAATGGTAGTTAGAAGCTTAGGTTGATGGCTCCAAATTATTCTATTTTGTAAGTTAAAACTTATTAAGAAGAACATGCATAAATGTAATACAGAGAAAATTAAAAACATCTTTTTGATGAAGGGTGCTCCCCTTAATACCACAAACACATAACAGAAATAGAGAAACAACAACAATATGCAAGAACAGAAAATTGGCTTCTTATTATCTCCACAAATGTGGAATTACAAACTTTCAGAATTACAATATGCAAAGCCACATGGGCATTCCCTTACAATATTCTGTAGGACAAAGCCTCGAACTATTATCCAAATCTACTACCCAGAACTATTCTGAACTGCCTAAGACAATAATACAGCCTTCCTTATATAGGCAATTTTCCACCGCCTGGGAAGGTTCCAGAATTTTAGCCAATAAGGCCGACCAAACTTAGAATTATTTTATTTTTCATTTTATTACATCATAGTCGGCTCAAGATAACTTTTGAAACCCGAACAGAAATTTTGAAGAAAATTATTTTCTGCCATTTCAGGTGGCCCAACTTCCGAAGACCATAAGTCATCACCAGTTGACCCGATCGGCTATTATAACCCCATTTCGAAAACGCCACGAAGTGCTCTACAGGCTTGACTTGCGCAAGCGCCCATCACCCAAATTTTTGACCTCATCCGGGGCCTCTAAAGCCTTCAAAACTAAGTTCAAAGTTTTTGCACCCTGTTGCCAATACCGAAAATCTTCAATATCTTCCAACATACACTTGATCTGGAAATGAAACTTTACTGGCAGACTTATATGACCAAAATGAACCTCCAAGAAAGAAATCAGATCATTCTGAGCACATACAAAAATTACCAAAAATAGTAACTTTCCATAAATAGCAGCTCTGCACAAAATAGCCCTTATTGAATATAAAAATAAAAATATTTTTGGGTGATGCAAGATTGCTCTTACACCCAGGATGCTCCTGCATCAGACACCCAGGGTAATTTGAGAAGTGACCCTGTCACGACTCAGGTGTGCAGAGGAAAACCAAGACGGTTAACCTCCTCCTTTGTTAGCCATGATGAATCTTCAACAGGTCATCCTTTCCACTTGACCAGATATTCTTCATATGTCCTGTTTCTTGTGCTTCTGCCAACACGACTATCCAGTATATCCTCAATCTCTTTGGTGTCTGAACTACTTGCTGGAATACTCCACTGTGCCGCTATGATCTCATCTTCAACACCTCCTTCATGATACTCTGTCAAATCTGAAATGTTAAACACTGGTGAAATATTCAGCTCACTAGGCAATTCTACCTCATATGCATTTCCTAAATCATGCTTCTTCAATATCTTACATGGCCCAAACTTCTTCATTTTCAGCTTGTTATATGTACCAACCGGAAACCGCTCCTTCCGCAAATGAACCATGACTTCATCGCCAACCTGAAATTCCTTATGCCTCCTTTTCTCATCTGCCTTAGCCTTATACTGCGCATTCATCTTGTTAATATGCTTCCTCACCTCCTCATGGATGTTCTTCAAGTGTTTTGCAAAATCTTCAGCTTCAGCACTACTTATTTCTCCTTTATCTATCTTTCTCAATTCAGATGCATTTCTTGGACTACTTCCATATACAATTTGGAATGGTGATTTACCAGTGCTCCTATTGACAGAATTATTGTATGCAAATTCTGCCTATGGTAAAATCAAATCCCATCCTGTTGGCTTATCTCCAACCAAACATCTCAGCAAATTTCCCAAACTCCTATTCACCACCTCTGTCTTTCCATCAGTCTGTGGATGATGTGATGAACTGAATTTCAAATTTGTCTTCAACTTCTTCCACAATGTACGCCAGAAATATCCAACAAACTTAGTGTCCCGATCTGAAACTATGGTCTTTGGCAAACCATGAAGTCTCACTACTTCTCTGAAAAACAATTCGGCTACATGAATAGCATCATTAGTCTTCTTGCAGGGAATGAAATGTGCCATCTTTGAAAATCTGTCAACCACTACAAAAATTGAATCATGTCCCCGCTGAGTCCTCAGTAAACCCAGAACAAAGTCCATGCTGATATCCTCCCAAGGCTTCTCTGGTACAGGTAATGGCTGATACAACCCTGTATTCTGCTTCACTCCTTTCGCCATCTGACATACTCTGCAACTCTGTACAAACTTCTTCACATCTTGCTGCAACTGTGGCCAATAGTAATTCTCACTAACCAAAGAAAGGGTTTTGTCACGACCAAAATGTCCAGCCAATCCTCCGCTATGCTTCTCCTTGATGAGATTCTCCCTCATAGAACTTCGTGGAATGCACAACTGACTCCCTCTGAATAGCATATCATCTTGGATGATAAAATTCAGCCATTTCATCCTATCTAGAGTAACAGGTTCTGTACAAGCTTTCCAAGCTTCACCAAAATCAGGATCCTCTGGATACAAATTCTTGAGTTCCTTGAACCCAACCACTTCAATCTGCATTTCTGTCAGCAATAGTTGCCTTCTGCTAAGAGCATCTGCAACCCTATTAGACTTTCCACTCCTGTGTTTCAAAACAAATGTATAACTCTGCAAAAACTCAACCCATTTCAAATGCCTTTGATTCAATTTTCCTTGACTATTCAAGTATTGCAAAGCTTGATGATCAGTATACAAAACAAACTCCTTAGGAAGCAGATAGTGCCTCCACTTTTTCAATGCCTGAACTATAGCATAAAATTCCTGATCATAAACAAAATATTTCCTCTTGGCATCATTTAATTTCTCACTGAAATAAGCAACAGGTTTACCTTCTTGGCTCATAACAGCTCTTATTGCAGTACCACTAGCATCACAATCTACTTGAAACACCTTATTAAAATCTGGAAGTGCTAAAATAGGTTGTTCTGTAACTTTTCGTTTCAACAATTGAAAACTCTTTTCTGCCCCATTAGTCCACTTAAACTCTTTTCTATCCCCTCTCATTGTTTCAGTCAAGGGTCCACAAATACTGCTAAAATTTCTGATAAACTTTCTATAAAAGCTAGCTAGACCATGAAAAGATCTTACCTCAGTAGCACTCCTTGGCGTAGGCCATTCAAGGATAGCCTGTACCTTCTCTGGGTCCATTTTTAGACCTTCTCCTGAAACTACAAACCCCAAATACACCAACTCTTTCTTCACAAAACTGCACTTCTTCAAATTAATCAGCAATTTTTCTTCTCTCAATTTCTCAAATACCATACGAATATGCATCATATGCTCATCCAATGTCTTACTAAAGATCAAAATATCATCTAGGTAAACAATGACAAACTTACCCAGAAATTATTTTAGAACCTCGTTCATGAGCCGCATGAAAGTGCTCGGTGCATTGGTTAGCCCAAAAGGCATGACTAACCACTCATATAGTCCTTCCTTTGTCTTGAAGGCAGTCTTCCATTCATCTCCTTCTCTGATCCGAATCTGATGATATCCACTTTTCAGATCTATCTTTGAAAAATACACAGCTCCACTCAAACAGTCCATAATATCATCCATTCGTGGCAATGGAAACCTGTACTTGATTGTGATCTTGTTTATTTCCCTAGAATCCGTACACATCCTCCATTCTCCATTCTTCTTTGGTGTTAATACCGCTGGTACAGCACAAGGACTCAGACTCTCACGGATCAATCCTTTCTGTAACAGTTCATGTACTTGTCTGTTCAACTCCTCACTTTCTGCAGGTGTCATTCTGTGTGCTGCCTTATTTGGCAAACTCGCTCCTGGGATCAAGTCCATCTGATGACTGATCTTTCTGACTGGTGGTAATCCATCAGGCACGTTATCGGATACAATATCCTGAAACTCATTCAACAAATCTACAACTTCTATAGGAACATCTTCTACTTCCTCTTTACCAGCTTTTGGAATTAAAGCAAAACATACATGCTCATGCCTCATACCATCTAGGAAATTTCTTCCATCAACAAAAGTTATCCTTGCATTACCACATACTTTTTCTTCGGTCTCCTTCAATGGCTTTAGCTTATGCCGCACTCCATCCTTTGTCAAAGAATAGGTATTCGCACGGCCATCGTGTACAGCACATCTGTCAAACTGCCATGGTCTACCCAACAACATATGACATGCATCCATAGATATGATATCACACAATACCTCATCTTGGTATCCGCCAATCTTGAACTTCACCAGGCATTGTTCATTGACCATGACCCTGTGGTCATCCTGTACCCAGGCAATCCGATATGAATGTGGGTGTTTCTGTCTCTTGAGCTTCAACTTTGTCACCATCTCTTTTGACACCAAATTGTCAGTGCTTCCACTATCAATAATCACATCACAACATTTACCTTCACACTTGCACCTAGTGCGAAATAGGCTCCTCCTTTGCTCAGGTTCATTCTCACCACTCAACAGGACTCTTCTGTTAATCAACGTTTCTCCTTTTTCAGCATCTTCAGAATTTGATGATCTGGCATCTTCATCTACATGTGCAACTCTGGCCTGGCCTTCATTCCTCCTGTCTGTTCTGCCTTGGCGCTGAGGACATTCAAATGCCCTATGACCTTCTTCTCCACAGTGAAAACATGTTCCACGGAAGCCACCTCTTCCAGATCCTTGTCCTCTTCCTCTTCCTCTCTGATCTCTATTATTCTGATCCTGGAAGTGATTGGAATTATTTCCTCACTGATTCTGACTGCTATTAGCCTCATCCTTCTTTTTCGGATCTTCATTTCGGCCACCATATGATCGTCCACCAGATCGTCCACCGCGACCTCTTCCATTTTGTCTGCTCTCAAACTTCTTGTTCAGCTTTTCCTCTACTTTTAGGACAAACTGGTATGCCTCTTCAATACTGTTCATTCAAACCGGATTCAGCTCCTCCTGGATGCTTGGCCTTAATCCATTAAGGTATTGGGCAACTTTCTCCTTATCAGCTTCTGCATGGCCTGTTCTGATGAGAAGTCGATAGAACTCCTCTGTATACTCCTGAACAGATCTTCCTGCTTGCTTCAAACTCTACATTTTCTTTAGTAGGTCAAGCTCATAATCAACAGGAATGAACTGTCGCTTCAATTTATCCACCATCCGATCCCATCTTGTGATTTTATCTTTCCCTCTTCTATTTCGCTCCAATTGAATTTCTTGCCACCAGATCTTCGCATGACCTTTCAATCTAGCCTTCGCAAATTTGACCCTATCAGGATCTTCAACATCTTCATACTCAAAATATTCCTCACATTCATTGATCCAGTCGATCAATTCCTCTGGGTTAAGATTTCCAGAAAATGTAGGAACCTCAATCTTAGGTCTTTTCCCAATCTTGGAAATCGCCCGAAAAAGTCTTTCTTCCTCCTGGTTCACAATTTCAACTTCTCCTTCTTGATATTCTTCTTCGGCTTCATCCTCACTTTCGTCTCTGACATTAAGATTCATTCTTCTACGAATCTCTTCTTGCAATGCTCGCACTTGTCTCTGCAACTCTCTAACCTCAGGTGTCACAACACCAGGTCTTCTGCCACGTTCTCTTCGTGGAGGCATTTCGCGATGCGCGCTGAAACCCTAACCACGGTCCTGGTGCAAATTGCCTCACAGTCGGCGATCTGTTTACACACTCAAGAACCCCTGGCTCTGATACCACTTGATGAAGGGTGCTCCCCTTAATACCACAAACACATAACAGAAATAGAGAAACAACAACAATATGCAAGAACAGAAAATTGGTTTCTTATTATCTCCACAAATGTGGAATTACAAACTTTCAAAATTACAATATGCAAAGCCACATGGGCATTCCCTTACAATATTCTATAGGACAAAGCCTCGAACTATTACCCAGATCTACTACCCAGAACTATTCTGAACTGCCTAAGACAATAATACAGCCTTCCTTATATAGGCAATTTTCCACTGCCTGGGAAGGTTCCAGAATTTTAGCCAATAAGGCCGACCAAACTTAGAATTATTTTATTTTTCATTTTATTACATCATAGTTGGCTCAAGATAACTTTTGAAACCCGAACAGAAATTTTGAAGAAAATTATTTTCTGCCATTTCAGGTGGCCCAACTTCCGAAGACCATAAGTCATCACCAGTTGACCCAATCGGCTATTATAACCCCATTTCGGAAATGCCACGAAGTGCTTTACAGGCTTGACTTGTGTAAGCACTCGTCACCCAAATTTTCAACCTCATTCGGGGCCTCTAAAGCCTTCAAAATTGAGTTCAAAGTTTCTGCACCCTGCTGCCAATACCGAAAATCTTCAATATCTTCCAACATACACTTGATCTGGAAATGAAACTTTACTGGCAGACTTATATGACCAAAATGAACCTCCAAGAAAGAAATCAGATCATTCTGAGCAAATACAAAAATTACCAAAAATAGTAACTTTCCATAAATAGTAGCTCTGCACAAAATAGCCCTTATTGAATATAAAAACAAAAATATTTTTGGGTGATGCAAGATTGCTCTTACACCCAGGATGCTCCTGCATCACTTTTCTACCAAAGATACTATTGAGAAGAACACTAAAGACTTGAATGTATAGAATTTATATAGCATGTGACAAAGATTCAAATCAATTCATTAGAGAAATGGATCTTTTAAAAGAATATGAAGAAGTATTGGAAAAAGAAGAATTTTTTTGGAGACATGTTCTAGAGAAGTTTGGCTATAAGGAGACAAGAATACAAAATTCTTGCACAATAGTACAAACTAGAGAAGAATTATTAACATAATTGAAAAGATAAATGGTGAAAATGATGTTTTAATAGAGGGTCCTAAAGAAAAAATTAAAAAAGAAGTTTTTTTTTTTCATGGACAATTTTGAATAATGTGGTAGGGTCAAAATATGGATCTCAAAGAAAATATGCTAGAAGGGATATTGAATATTTTATTTTATTTTTGATCGGTGAAAGGTCGAGGCCAAGATATTTTATTAAAGTTTTAAATAGGTTACATAATATCCATTAAGTGCGAGAAATAGTTGGAAAGAACATAGAAGAAAACCTCCAATCTAGCCCTGGACCGAGGTCCTGATTAAAAAATACATAAAAATATGAAGGCATTCCTTCATTTACATAACAAAATTGAATTCAATCTCCCTTCTACATAAGTATCACTATCATTTCTTTATTAGTGTTCACAGTATTTACAAAAATCTTTATCATAGGTAGTTGTCACTATTAAATGGTTGAGTTTGTTTCCTCTCTTTTGACTAAAGTCATTGTCTCGTAGAGAAGCTTTACTAAAAGATATCTTCGCAGCTAGTTAGTTTGTTAAAAGGATATAATGCAACCTATTAACATTATGATAAGGGAGCACAAATAAAGTATGAGAATTCTCTAGAAGTATTTCTTATTCCATCCGTATTTTTGAATGGAGGAAATTTTTACCTTTTTCAGGTCCCATCCCAATCATTATTCTAGTTCCGTAAATTAAAATTATCACTAAACATTGATGGAGAAATACTAGAAAACAAACATTTAAACCTTTGAAAAGGAGATGATTATATACATTTATTGGAATACTAATTTTTTTCCAAAATTATACTATATAACCAGAATATACATAAAATAATTTATTTTTCTCTACTTATGCCATATATTTCATTATGTTATATGATCTTTGTTTAATTGGATCACAGAAATAGAAAGTATATTTAACTGTTCCTACATTAATTTTTGCTAATATCAGCCTATTCTATGATAGATTTCATTTAGGTTAGTATCCTGAATATGATTCAACCATATTTATATACTAGTGTATCTTTTATATTTCTATCTATAAATATTCAGTTGAAAATCTATTAGAACTATTGTTTACAGGGACTTTACAAGAGGGAACTCAATGACAAAGGAATAGAGCATCTAAACTCTGGGAGCATGGTCGCTTCTAAAATTCCAATGAAGTTAAAGAATCAAAGAAGCTTTCTAAATTGAGAAGAAAGATTCTATAAATTGGTGAATATGAACTTATTTGAAAGTTGTTTAGTTCTAATAATTCTTAATCTTACCCGTAATATTGGATAAGAACTAAGGGCCCATTTGGTTGCGGGAATTAGGAAATGATGGATTTGATGAAATGCTAGAAATGGTCAAATGATGGATTTGATAATCCGGTTTTTCATTTTCGGATTATGTTTGGACCATTTGGTTGACTAGGAATATGAGCGAGAAGATGTATTTCCTCTATTTGGTTCCACTTTTGAAACTGGAATTGGAATTTGAGTATGATTTTTATTTATCTGAATTATTTTAACATTTTGGAATTTAATAATTAATTTTGATTAATTTTATATAAAAATTGAAGTGAAGTTTAAAGGAATTTAATTCACATCAAATAGAAAGCTAAGGTCATCGGTAGAAAAGCAAAGTTTAAATGAATTTTCTCTTTATTCATGTATGCCAACAAACCTAACCTGAATGCAATTTGTGTCATTGCAACCTACGTGAATGAAAAATAAAAAAAATGGAATCACAAACCGTTTTAGGTAGCCAAAGTTTGGAGGCAGGCAACCAAGTTACAATCACTGATCACAACCAAAATTTTAAAAAAAAAAATCAATAAAAAATTTGGAAAATAAATTCGAGAGAAAAAATTCAAACAAATAAAACATTAAATTTTTAAAATAAAATTTAAAAAAAAGTTCAACAAAAAAATTTGAAAAAAAATTGAATAAATAAAAAAAGCTACAAACCACCCAAACAAATAAAAAATAAAATTAAATCCCTCCGCATACAAATAAAAAATTAAAAAATTAAGTGCGTAGACATGAAAAATTTAAAAATTTGCTTTATCCACAATTCCAATTCCAATTCCACCTTTTCAAGAGGAAGATGTAAACTGCTCATTTTGGCGGCTAAAATGGCAATTACATCTTCCTATTCTATTTTCATATTGCACTCCCAAACTCAAGATTCGACGAAATTAGAAATTGCAAATGCCAATTCTAGGATAATTCTCGAAACCAAACGGGCCCTAATATATGAAAATCATAGTTTTTGCTTTTTAAGGTGATCCAACTGGCCAAGAAATTTCTTCAATTAAAAGGATCAAGAGAAAAGGCTGAAATTTAGATGGCTAGAGTTACTAATCTAGGTAATTAATATGACTTTTTACCGTAGATTAGAATCTAACACTGTTCTGAAACCAACGCCAACTAGGATTTGACCACTAAATTATCTGGTTCCCTATAAAAGTATCTGTGTATATATAAAAAGTTTGGAACTTATGGGTTTATTCTTAATATGTTTGAAAAAGAAAATTATCAAGCTTTTGAATTAGCAAATTTGATTATAAATTCATCTAGGGGATAAGAATGAAGCTATATATATATATGTGTGTGTGTGTGTGTGTGTGTGTGTGTATACATGTGTGCTATATATATATAATACATGTGTATATATATATATATATATATATATATACATGTGTATATATATATATATATATACATGTGTATATATATATATATATATACATGTGTTTATATATATATATATATACACATGTATACACATGTATATATAGTATATATATACACATGTATATATATATATACATGTGGTATATATATATAGACACATATATATACATGTGTATATATACTATATATACACACACATATATACAGCACACACACACACACACACATATATATATACATACATATATATATATATATGTGTGTGTGCTGTGTGTGTGTGTGTGTGTGTACAC
>BSBK01014922.1:0-38413 GCA_027943335.1 Chamaecyparis obtusa | reverse complement strand
AAGAGCTATGTGAGGATGCATTTTTCTCAATTTTTGTTTGACTGGTTTGACACCTGGAGCTATGGACAAGTGATGCATAATAGATTAGTGTCCAATCCTGGCATATCTAAATAAGTCCAAGCAAAATTGATCTTCTTTCTCTATAAGAACTTGGTGTATGCCTCTCTTTCTTGTGTTGACAAGGACTAAGCCAAATGCACAATTTTTGGAGCCTCATCTGTATTTAGATTAACTGTTTGTGTAGGCTCAACAAGCACTGAAGATCTATCTTGGAAATAACTTGGGAGATGATCAAGTACCTCATCCTTAGGCACCTCAGAGAGGTTTTCACCATCAGATATGTCATTTATTTTTACTATTTTAGGTTTCGACACTGCCACACAGTGGTTTTCTCCATCAGAACTCTTATTATTATTTTTTCTTTTCTTTTTATTTTGTGACTAAGGTACTTGATGTCTGGCTCTGTCATGTTGGTAGTCGGTTCGCTAGTGGAAGAGACTACGGGTTCAATGGCATTCATGTAACAGGTTATCTCATAATCATTTTGAAAAGTTAAGAGCTGAGGCTCTTGATAGCGTTGGGACCAATCAATGAGGTTAGGGTTAACAAGGGGTAAATCAATGACTGGTTCAAGACTGTGAATGTGAATAGTATTATCTCTGGTGACCGAAGAGTCAGAGTCTGTTAGGTATCCCTCTAAGCTACCCAAATCAGAAGTCATCCTAACAAGCGAAGAATCATCCACTAAGGTAACACGCGTGTTCAAATCTGCTAACCCTACACATAACTCATCAGCTACCTCAGGTTGAGAACTATAAGTGTGAATAACATCAACATCTTTGTCAACTGTAGAAGGATTCAAGAGAGAGTCCCATTCATACTCATATGAATCTATTTCTGAATCCTGACTGGGATGTTTACACCATGAAGGTTTGGGATGTCTTGACGTAGAAGCTCTAATATCATCAAGGGCAACATCTCTCTCCATCAAATGAACAATATTCTTTCATTGACATTCTCTGATGGGATCTTTTACATCTAATCCTTCTTGTTCTATGTTTGCAACTGTAGCATGAGCAATTGGATCATCTGAATCTCCCCAAAGGATATTGGTGGAAGGGACCCAATCTTCACACATATCTTGTTGATTTGTCAAATTGGGCATATACTGTAGTTCATCCTCACTATTCGAATCATCAAGGATAGGAGCAGTGTTATGATTCTCAAATCCTAAGCCAACCATCTTCTTAGACTTGTGTCCAAAAAAAGCATGATTGAGAGGTTCATCTCTAGCATCCAATCTGTGACTAAGAGGGCCATGTCCATGATAGCCCATATTTTTAACCAAAGTGTACCCTCTTCCATAAGCTTTAGGAGAGGGAGAGTAGCTCTCATTATGCATGTATTTTTCTTCTCTATAAATCCAATCTTTAACAGCTACCTCTTCTTTCTCATCTTGTATAGGCACTGAAGACTCTACAAATGTTTCAAATAAAGTCATAGCTGAAGAGGAAGGTTTCATCTCTTGTGAAGGTTTACCATAGGACCTAGGTGAGATTGGCAGTTTTGTAAAGGAGTCTATTTGATAATATCCCATACCAAGGTCTATGGACTTGAATTTATTCTTGCATTGGTCTAAAGCTGCATCAAATTTTTTTGCTTCCCTATTGAGAGGAACATGAGTTCCTGCTGAAATTATATTTAAAGATAATGTGCTATCCCTGGGTATATAGACTTCGACTCCATTATAAGGGAACTTAACACATTGATGGTAGGTGGATGGTACTGCCTGCATGTCATGGATCCACGGTCTACCAAGTAGGATGCTATATGCTAAAGGACCAACATCAACAATTTGGAATAAAATGTCCTTTTCAATAGGACCAATTCTGACAGGAAGGATGACCAACCCCTTGGAACTTCTTTCTACCTCATCATAGGCTTTGATAGTAATCCTCTTTCTAGTATCAATTACTTGTTTTGAATAACCCAATATTTTTAAAAGACTCAAGGTACAAATATTAAGACCTGCATCCCCATCTATCAACACACGCCTGACATGGGTTTTATGAATCATGACTTCAATATGAAGGGTGAGATTATGTGGGTGGCTCAAAGCTTTGTCATCTTCCTCCGAAAATGTTAGGTGATGAGGGCTGGCAAGATGGTTTACCATATTTTGGAATTGATCAACATCTAAGTTATTAGGGACATTCGCTGCGTGCAAAGCATCCTTAAGGACTTGCTTGTGTCTCGGGGACAACTCTAAGAGCTCAAAGATGGAAATCTGAGCTGGGGTTCTCTGTAACTGATCTACAAGATTATAGCTAGACTTGGAATTAACTCCCAGTTTTGAGGTGACATTCTTGGATGTCACTTGCTTTGGTTTATTGGATTGACTTGAGTTAGGTCCTCTAATGACAATGGGATCTTGGCTTTGGGTAACAGCATTGAGAGTCTGAGATGGCATCCTAGAGTTGGGACCCCTTAACACCACAATGGGTCCTTCATCAAAGATAGGAGGAGAGTCATAACCAGAGGGATCTTTATTTCTGATCATGTTGACATTTTTCTCTACAACTTTGAGCATGTTGACAACATTTTCTGTAGCTCTGTAAGCGTAATGGACCTCAGCCTTGCCATTCTTAGGTTTAGAGGTTTTCCCCTTTTCATATTTTGGCAAAGGTTCTTTGAAAGCTTCATGATCAGCATTGGTGTTCAATCCATCTATCGTAAGTTTTCCATTCTCAATGAAATCTTGAATGATATGTCTAAGCTTAAAATAGTTTTCAATGTTATGTCCAATGCCATTATGAAATATGCAGTAGGCTTTCTCATCCCACCAATATGGCTTAACTTGGGGTATGTTGAAATGTGCTGGATCTTGAGGACGCAAAAGGTTGTTGGCAATGAGCATTTTGAAAATATCCTCATATGAATCACCAAGCTTGGAAAATTGACACTTTTCTTTCTTAGGCTTATCTTGGTATCTTGGCTTATGCTCTTGTTGGTTAGATGCATTGAGCTTCATGGCTTGAACAACACTAGATAAGTGAAGGACACCTTGATCCTTTTGTTGAGAAGAGTCCACAACTCCATCGTTAACCACTTGTTTGTTCTTATTCCAATGTGAGTTTTTCCCTTTATCCTTGTTAGAGCCATTGTTGTTATTTTTATTGTTGGTCAAAATTCCTTGTTCTTTCAAAACATCCTCAATCCTACATGCGGTTTCAACCATGGTATCAAAGGAATCAAAAATCATCTTCCTAACTTCATATCGCATTTCAGGAATCAAATTGCTAACAAGAATATCAATCTTTTCATCTTCGGGAATAATTCTAGAATATCGAGAGCATTGTCGTCTCCACCTTTGTAAGAAAGTAACAAAGGGTTCCCCTTGATTTTGTTTTAAGTTGCACAAGTCCAACATAGTGATAGATCTTGAAAGATTGTAAGCAAAGTGTTGGAAAAATCTATGAACAAGCTCTTTGAAAGTCTTGATGGGGGGAGTGATGTTGGTGAACCATTCCATTGCGTGACCTTTAAGACTTCTAGGGAACAATCTCATAAGGTATGAATCGTCTTGATGGAATTCAAAACTCATAGTGTAAAATTGGCGCACATGATCATGGGGATCTCCACTACCATCATACTTGTCATATTGAGGGATTTCAACCTTTCTTGGAAAATATTTCATACTCACACTCCTATCAAAAGGATTGGGACAAATTGTGTCAAGATTGAATGAACTTTTGCGCGCCTTCATTTTGTCTATCACTTTCTGCATTTGTTTAAGCATTTCTCCTTCAGATGGATCTTGTTTCTTGATCTTTCTGTCCACATCAAAGTTGTAGGGGACCCTAGCACCCTTGTTGATTAAATTCTCCAAGAACTTATCTTTGTTTTGTTCCACATACTTCTCCACATACTGTTGGAAAAGTGGTTCTTGTTGCATTTTCATGAAATCTTGAGCATCAAAGTCAAAACTTGAACTACCACCTCCATATTGTGAACCATGATGAGCATGTTGAGAAGGTTGTCTTGAGTTCCTAGGAGGTGTTGGTCTCCTATAATGTTCATATTGTGGAGCCCTTCTTCCTTTAGGGCTAGGAGATCTTGAAGGTGTTGAACTTCTTGAGTGTCTTCCACTTCATGGAGTCTTAGGAGGAGAGGGTGGAGAAGAGTTGTTTCCACCACCAACACACATGTTGTTGTATTGAGCATTAAGTTTTTGAGCCAAGAGTTTATCTCTCTCTTCTTGTGCGGCTCTCCTTTCTATATCCAATAAAGCCTATCTTTTTGACTCTAGGAGTCTAAGTTTCTCTTCTTTTGCAACTTGTTCATTTAGAAAGGTTTGCTTTTCACATTCAATTCTTTTGAGTCTGTCACTTATGTATCTTGAAATAATTTGGAGCGGTGAACTTGGTCTTGAATGCCTAAAAAAGTCATTGGTATGTGCTGCATTCACATGGGTATCATAAGGTTCACTGTCTTGACTACCATGTTGGGATTTCTCTTCTTGATGAGACTTCCTCATTTCTCTTTCACCCCTTTGATGTGCATCCAAATATCTAGTTGAGATAAGGGATGAGTCCAGTTGATTTTCATGAGAGGAATTACCAAATATAATATTGTCTCTATGTCTTTCATAAATGTTATCAAGACTTTTATCCATCTCTTCCCTCTCCCTTCGAGTCATGGTGTAACTCATATCCATATCTAGACGAGAAGGTGCTAAGGGTGTACTTAACTCACTAGAATTGATCTTAGGATCAAACTAAACTTCTGAGGTATTGCTAGGGGATTGATCAAATATGGGCTCTTTTCCCTTACATCTTTGGTGAGTTTGAACTAAGGGTAATTGGTCAAAGACTACTTGAGGTTGTTTTCCTTGATTTACTTGATATCTTGTTGTAACCGGCATGAAAGAAAGGATCCTAGGTGATAAGATGACCCTAAGAAATTTTGGTAGCAAACAAGGATAATAAAAGCATTCAATTGTCCAAAAGAGTCGTGATAAGATAGAATTTTGTTAAAAGGGATAAGTCAACATTGCCATAGAGGTGCCCAATAATTGGGTGAATACCCTAACACATATGGATCAGGAGGATGATCTTACCCAAATTATAATTGATTGAAATTGAATTTGTATGGAAGTGAATTGGACAAGAGATTACTAAAACTCTCCAAGCATGATATCAAAGAATCCAAAGGTTTCTCTTTCTCAACAAGAATGATTTCTAACTTACTAATTCCAAGCAAGGTCACTTGTGAAATCAAAAATTAATAATCCAAGAGGTCAAGACACAAAGACCCAAGGTGCAAATAGACTTCTAACAGTGGGGTAGAGAACCTACAATAATCTAGATTGACCGAGGAAGACTAGGAATGACAAGATGTCTGATCAGGCAAGCTGTAAAAGTTGGTTTTGCGACTCAGGAACTCAATTTTTGTTCATTTTAAAAGATCAAGTAAGTACATCAACAAATTTTTATCATTGATCAAGCACATAAGATAGCAATCGAGGAGTTCAACCAAGCAATTGTCTTCAAACAATGAGTAAGGGGCAAAGCAACCTTGCACATGAACAAGAATAGTGACTTAGTATGCTACTCCTTAAAGATTCTACTTGTGTATGTTCTCAAAATGTTTTTGCAATCACGCACATAGTCCTAGCAAAGAAAAAGTTGGTTACACTATGGTTCTTAGTAATGGTTTGACTCTGCAACTTTTGCAATCTCAAGAGGGCGAACTCCAATCCAGGTGCATCGTGGTTTTGACACATTCTAAGAATTTAATCAATCGGAGATGCTAAGGAGATCTAACATCCCAACAAGAAACTACACCCATGGGGATTTCTTCCACAAGGACATTATATAGAGGTTGTCACTACCATGGCGAAAATGGATATTACCACTTGACGTTCCATCCACGTGGTTTACCCAATAAAGGGAGTGTCCACTACGGTTAACCCTCTCTAACAAGGTGACTCACAAAAAGGACCACATGGGGACTTGGTTTAGCTTCAAGGATCTGAGTTTCTGATAGTACCTAAAAAGGGAGTAGAGCATAGTCCTCTAGCCTCTTCACTTCACCCAAACATAGCAAGCAAGATTAATCCGACATGCTAAGACTGAAATTAACCTCACCAAAATTTTTGGTGTCAACAACTTGTGATCTATCAACCCCTCCAGAGAGAGAATGCATCAATCAAAAAGATGAGGACACAAATCAAGGGAACGTGAGATAATCTCAATATCCTCCCTACCTACAAGGGGATCTATCGTCAAGAAAAGTCTCAAAAGAAACCCAATCTCTCAAGATCACCACAAATAGTGTTCATAGGGCCTAATTACTATGTGAAACACATATGCAAGAAAGGTAAATCTATGTTCTTTTTAGAGCCCAAAATTGAAGTGTGATCTATGAAAGCAAGTAAGAACTCAAGCTAGACACATGAGAGATTCATTTTATTTCCAAAATCCAAATGTTATAGAGATTGAACAAAATAGATCAAGTCCAAAGCAACACACTTAGTAGATTTTTTTTGAGCTTTTTTTGTGCAAGCAAACCACGAACTCTCCAACAAGCAAACAAGGAAACAAGCAAACAAGCAAACAAGATATGCAATGTATATCCAACTTATGCAAACCCTAGGGTTAGATCTGAAAATAAATTGTTAGGAGCAATGATAGCCAACAAATAATTCAAATGACAACTCATATCATGCATTGAACCATGAAAAATAAGTGCATACTCATCACAAAATTTTATTTTTTTTGCATTTGACCTAGTCAACAAGATCTGATTTTTTTTATATGATTTCGGCCAAAAAAATAGAAATGAAAAACAAATACCCCTACTAAAAAATAGAGAGCTTTCCAAAAATGTAAAATTTTTAGAAAAATCTCTTCATTTGTGCCCTAGAGACCCATTTTACAAAAATAGACCACTTTTTGTAAATCAATTATTTGAGCTATGATATTTCATCCAAATTCAAAACACAAAAAATGGACCCCCTGTATAATTTAAATAGCTTTCCAAAAATGTAAAAACTTCTAAAAAATATGCTAATTTGTGCCAAAAATTAATTTTTTATGAAAAATCAAGAAAAAATTATAAAAAATAAAAAATAACTCCAAAAATTCTAAAAGTTTTTTTGAAGCTTCTCTCATATGTCTCCAACTTGCAAAAAAAAATTCAAATCAAAACACCAAGCCATTTGGGAGATATGATCAAATATTTGAAAATCTAGGATTTTAGTCTCCAAGTAAATTTGCACAAGGGGGTTAGCTCTAAAAATAACCAAAACAAGCATGTAAAGGTGGGTTGCCCCATGGTGGGTGCCAAACAATATGTGCTAAAATGTTGTCACACTTCTATGAATCATTACATCCAAGATCTCTCAAGAATGAGATCTCAAATAGCGACTCATAGCTCTTTATTCATGGAGTGCAAGGGTTTGTAATGGAGGCCCTCAAATTTGACCTATGTTTGTGCCCATGCAAGTACACCATAAAATGAGAGATTCAAAGATGCATGCAAATGAAAATGAGATCTATTCTATATGATAACAATGCAAATTAATCTATGAAAGGAAATGCTTATGCAAGATTATTCTATGAAATGAAATATGAATCTAATCTAATATGGAAAATGCAAGATTGATCTAATGGATTGCCATGGGGCATGAGAGAAGAAGACAAGAAGAGAGAAGTTTCAATATCCAAGCTCAAGTGCTCAAAATCTTTTCCAAAATCGCTCTTCAAACCTGTAGCATAACAATTCACAAAATGCACATATGAAAATGAGAAGGAGATGTCTCTTTATAAAGAATCTTGGATGGTCAAGATTAAGAGGCAAAAAGAAATGAGCAACGGTAGAGATTAAATCTTGGTGGATCCATGTGCTCAAGAGGCAAAATCAAAAGATTCCATCTCATAGGAAAGTGCACTTTACTTTATTATTTATCATTTATTATTTATTATTTTTAGCAAAGTGGGTTCCAATATTTAATTAAAAGATTTTTTATTTATTTAAAAGAGATTTATTCTTTTAATTAAAATGAGATTTAAAATATCTCCTAATGCATATAGCCCTCCTCATCGCAGAGGGAAAAATGAGAAAGTTCTTAATAAGAATCATCATGCCTCGGGAAAACCCTATAGTGGGACTAATCTACCACTGTCAAGGTTGACTGAGAATGTTTATTCTCCGCCACATAGGCACCATGATAATCATAATGCAATGTCTTCTACACCACCAGGAATGTTTGATCATAAATTTCATAAATTAGCATTGGATGAGAATCACATTTTGCAAAACCAAAGTACTTTTGCAGAAATAGGTGTTTTATGTAAATGGCAGGGCACGAGGGCTTACATCAATGATATTGTTGAAGGTTTGGGATCTCTACTCCCATCGGAGGTAAGTATTTCTATCTTAGCTGATAATTTCCTTTTTATAGACTGCAAGTGTATCACCCTGAAAAAGAAGATAATGGAAGAAGGTTTTCTGAAATATAAGCAAATTTCTTCTTTCATCTGCAACTGGTTTCCTTTATTTAATCCTATTTATGTTCCAAACTTTATGCTAGAAAAGGAAATTTTATTAAAAAATCTTCCATTGGAATTTAACCATAATGAGATTATCAAAATCATAGGGAATAGGATTGGAGCCTCCTTCATAAGGACAGTCAAAACAAAACATAATCAATCAGATATCATCATCATAGTTAAACTTAATTACCATGAGAAATTTATACCCCCCATACAACTCGAGTTCAATGCGAACTCTATTATTATCAACCCCAAGATCTTGGAGGATTTCATTGAAACCCCTTCGATAGATAGTAGGTCTATCATTAATGATAAAAAGAAACTCTATACTAATCTATATTTCCCAGATAATAATCTAAAGGTTAATTTCATGAATGATAAAGGGGGTTTCACCCTTGGGAATACTGATAAGGAAATTTCAGTTGCACCCCCTTCCCACCTGGATGCATCTATCTCCCCAAAAACAACTTGCAACACTCTTAAAGCCTCAGAATCCCCCCCTCCTAAAAGGATGGAGGCCTCCCTCACCAGAAAATTTGTAGATGCACCCTCGGCTATCAAGAAGGTACCTGAGAATGACAACCACAATCAAATTGATTTTGGACATTTGGTCAACAATGCAAACCAACTAGACACAAATGATAAAAATAAGATTACCCCACAAGACAAAGATAAGGTCGATATGGTTGCATCTAAAAATGAACCATGTACAGACCTGTCCATGAAATCTGAACGTTTAAATACAACAGATTCAGCAGATAACGAAGAAAAATGTAAAGAAGAAGTTAATTTAAACTACCTAGGAGAATCTTATGGATGAGCTCATGGATATGTTTATGGATGAGACATGCGATGCAGATGAACTAAAATATCAGAAAGAGACTCTGATCAAATTGATCCATAATTATATTCTAGAAGAAGAGGTTGCCAGGGAAACTCAGCCTGCACAACCAGCCTCCTTAGAAAATGTAATCCCTATTCATGCTAGTCCTGGTAATATAGTTACAACACCAGAAGCAGCAGAGTTAAATTCCAAAGAGATAGTAGAAGTTAACCTTATCCCAAAAAAGGATAACATTAATTTAACACAAGCTGAAAATAAAGAAATAGAATGTAACAACAATAAAGATTTTACTCCAAACTTTGTTAATGCTATAAACTCTCCTATAGAAGGGGAAAAATCATTAACCACAATTCCAATAGAGATAGAATCTCTCAATATGGAGTTACCTGAGAACACAGAAGATATTATTGAGTTATATGGAAAGGAGATTTTAGAGAGGGAAATTCCTCAAACTCAACCAGACTCTGGACTTAATCCCCTAGAATAGCAGGTTGATGAAGTCATTAATTTAGCATCAGTCAATGACTCCATTGAAGGTTTATTCAGAATAACTAATGTAAATAGAAATCTGGGTATAGCAATGAACAAAGGGTGCTTAAGCTCTCGAAACATCAACGGACTTAAAAAAAAGAGAGGAAGGAAATCTGCTGTTGAACTTAGATCTAAAGATGGTAATGCTGGAAATCAAAAGAAGATCACTGATGTTATTTACTCAGGGAAGGGGAAGTTCCTTCCCAAGGAGCAATGAAAGTTACTACTTGGAACATTAGGGGACTAAATGCCCCTAACAAACAGAGGTTGATTAAAAGATATCTCAAGAATTTTGAATCTTAAATTATATTATTACAGGAAACTAAACTTAGTTTAGAAGATAGCGCCAAATTTAGTAAAAGATTAGGAATATGGAAATCTGATTTTGTAACTTCCATGGGTGCTTCGGGAGGTTTAGCTATCTTATGGGATCCGCGGAAAGTTGTAGCTCACCCTACAGTTAAAAACAATAATTGGATGGTCTTAGAAGTTAAAAGCCTTAAATCAAATTTGAAATTTTACCTAATTAACGTATATGGTCCTATCCATATTGAAGAAAAAAGGGCAGTATGGCATGAGATCCACATCCTCTTAAGAAATGGCCTAGGAGATACTTTCTTTATTGGAGGATATTTTAATGCCATCCTTGATTTGGTAGAAAAATTTGGAGGATCGAAGTATATATCGCAAGCGCAAAAAGACTTCAATAATTGGGTATCAGACAACCATCTTATTAATATTAATACTAACAATAGAATGTACACATGGAACAATAGAAGAGCTGGCTTCAGTCATATTGTTTAGAAATTAGATAGATTCTTCATCAAGATGAATTCGGAAACCTTCAACCAAGTATATAGTGCTGAAATCCTCCCAGAGGCAGGCTCGGACCACTTCCCAGTAAGGCTCTCTATTACTGAAAGTTCCAAACCTACCAGAAACCCATTTAAATTTGAGTTTATGTGGTTTCAAAACCCGGAATTCATCACCCTATTAGAGGAATGGTGGAATCAGATTTCAGTAAAAGGTTCTAAAATGTTCTACTTAACAGCAAAATTAAAAATCATTAAAAATAAAGCTTTAGAATGGAACAATAACAACTTCAAAAATATCTTTGAAGAAAAAGCGCAAGTTGAAGAAGATCTAGCTAACCTTAATAATACAGTAATAGAACAAGGAATGAACGAATGTAGCTACCTCAAAGAAAAAGAATTATTGGCTAAATATAATGCTATACTCCTTAAGGAAGAGATTTTTTGGAAACAGAAATCAAGGGAATCTTGGCTTAAGGAAGGGGACAGTAACACAAAATTCTTCCATAATACCACTAACTTTAAAAGAAACATTAATAGAATCTCTAAAATCAAGAATAGCGAGGGGAATACCACTGAGGATCCCTCCCAGATATCATCCATCCTTACACAATTCTACCAATCTCTTCTCAATGACACAGGAGCAACTAACCTTAAAGCTCAAAATGAAATGTTAAAAGCCATCCCTAAATTGATTTCGGAAGCCGACAACAAGATGATTAATAGCAAACTTTCCCTTGAGGAAGTCAAAGCTGTCATTTTCCAAATGCACCCCGATAAAGCACCTGGCCCAAACAGGTTTCAAGCAGGTTTTTTTCAGAAATGTTGGCACTTTGTAGGGGAGGAGGTGTGGCAAGCAGTAGAAGCCATGAGAAACTCAGGAGCATTGTTAAATGAAATTAATAATACATTTTTCACACTAATCCCCCAAAAAGATGAATGTATGGAACCAGGGGATTATAGACCTATATCCCTGTGTAACACCATTTACAAGATCCTTTCAAAATGTTAAGCAAATAGACTTAAAACGCTCCTCCCTTACATAATCTCGGAAGAACAAACAGGTTTTGTTGCAAACAGATCGATCCTGGATGGGATTATAATAGCCCAGGAGATAGTTCACACCGCACAAATAACGAAGGACCCGAGTATGCTAATTAAAATTGACATTCAAAAATCATATGACAAAGTGGACTGGAGATTCCTTTGTAAGTGTATGGAAGCCTTTGGCTTCTCTAAATAGTGGATCAATCTGATTTTTAACTGTATTTCTACTCCTAAAATCTTGATACTTATTAATGGCTCCCCGGAAGGTTTTTTTAGCATATCTCGAGGCATTAGGCAAGGAGATCCTTTATCTCCTTTCCTTCATGTTATTATGGCAGAAGCCTTAGGAAGAATGATTACAAAGAAATAATTGGAAGGAAAAATCACTAGCTTAATGGCATCAAAAAATGTTCCTAACATTACCCACCAACAGTTTGCAGATGACACGATCTTGCCAAGCAAGGCTAACTGTCAGGAAGCCAAAGCCTTCAAAGATATCTTAAACCTTTATGTGAAAGCATTGGGGCAATGAATCAACCCCTCCAAATCAGAAATCTTCTTTATTAATACACCCTCGAGAGTAGAAAAGGAAATATGCAACTTGATGGGATATAAATTAGGGAAATTTCCCTGCAAATACTTGGGCATAGAATTGGATAAAGGTTTCCTCTCCTCCAAGGTCTAGCAACAAGTCCTAACCAAAGTTCAAAATAAAAAAAGCTCATGGAAAGGTAGATGGCTCACAAAAGCTGGCAGATCAACAATGATTAAATCAGTTCTCTCATCCGTACCTACATATCATTTGTTTACTCTCCCCCTCTCGTCTAATGTTAAAAAGAGTCTGGATAAAATTTTAAGGGACTTCCATTGGCAAGGCCCAACAGAAGATAAGAAACTAGCCCTTATTAAATGGGATACTCTATGTAAACCAGTTATCAAAGGTGGCCTTGGCATAAAGAACCTTCACTGGCAGAATCAAGCCTTAGGGGCTAAAATTATATGGAGAATGTATAAGGAACCAAATAGTAAGTGGGCCTCAATTTTACTGCATAAATATATCCCTGATGTGGAACCTATTAACATCTTTAGATCTCAATCTCATGTCAAAGGCTCTCGAATCTAGAATTTTATAAAAGATTGTAGAGGGATTATTAGTAAGCATCTTATGTGGGATGTAGGTGTGGGGGATCAGGCACTCTTCTAGGACAATTTGTGGGCTGGCCTCCCCCCACTTAACATACTAGGTTTCTCCCGGGACTTCATGGAAGAATGTAAAACATCCATAGGCTTCTACCTTAAGGATTATTTATGTAAGAACGAAGAGTCATTATGGCATAATATAGAGGTCATGGACTTTGGACTCCATGAGAAATAGAAACTCTTGGGCATTTTGAAGGACCGAGAGATCGTTCTTAAAAATAGATCAGACAATTTAATCTGGGTTGGCACAAAAAGTGGAAATTATTCAGTTAAGGAAGGCTACAACTCCATTATTCTGGAGCAAAACATGGATAATATAGACATACCTCTGAATCTCTGCTAGAACAAATCCTATCTACCTAAAGCCGACATGTTCTTGTGGGCTGCTATGTAGAATAAAATCTTAACAACGAATCGTATCACTAAACTCGGCTTTGAAGGGCCATCTAGATGTCCACTATGTGAGAAACACTCAGAGGATGTCAATCACATCCTCCTTAACTGCCCGTTCACCCAAAGATGCTGGTATTGGTCACAACAATGTCTTGGTTGGAAATCTTCCCTTCAATCTGATCTTCTCTCCACCCTTAAAGCATGGCCAATCCTTTATAAAGATAATTTATTTAAAGATATCTGGATCATTTCCCCTTCAATTTTAGCATGGGAAATCTGGAAAGAACGCAATAGAAGAATCTTTACTGGCCAAAAACTAGAATGGAGCTCAATTACCAATAAAATTGAATCATCTATAGTGGAAATCATCAATAGTAAACTCAGAAACTAGCTTTGCTATGAAGATTCTTTTAAAAGTTGGGACAACAGGATTAGAAATTCTTGGCCAAATCTAGACATTCCACCCTTATATGGCAAGGGGGGTTCCAAAACAAAATCAGATAGAGCTGCTTGTAAGTGGAGTCCTCCAAAGGAGGGTTGGCATAAACTCAACTTTGATGGAGCTTCTAGGGGCAACCCAGGGGTTGCAGGTATAGGGGGATTAATCAGAAACTGGAAGGCGGAGATAATAGCCAAATTCTCCATGCCCATCAATCCTACCACAAACAACATGGCAGAATGTAGAGCAGCACTGGAAGGATTAAAAATTTGTAAGAACCTCAACATCTCAAAAGTTATCATAGAAGGAGATTCACAAATTATAATTAATGCCATTCAATCCAAAAAAACACCAAATTGGACCCTTAATTCGAAAATTGAAGAAATCAATCAAATTCTGGAGAAAATTCCCAAATATGAAATCAGCCATATCTATAGGGAAGGCAATTCAAAAGTGGACATGTTAGCTAATCAAGGCGCTAACGGACATGTTATAATGGAACAATACATCTAGCTTTCAGCCATAGGTCAGGTAGGTACTAAGGGTATGGATCATACGGTTAAAAACTACATTTGTAAGATATAATTAATTTTTGATGTACAGAGCCAGAGAGGTCTAAGATTAAGGTACAATATTATAATGGATTAGTAAATATATGTTATATAATAGAATTGTACATAGCAGTAAGACACAACTTTAATCTTTGTAATTATATAATGTTTAGTAACGAAGACTGTTTAGTATAAATATTATAAATCAGTGTATTCTGCAGACTTAGCTCTTTAACTTGGTTGTTATGGCAATTAGCATAGAGATTATCTTCTTACACACCTTTTGTGCTCTTCTCTCCCACTTTCCTATTGGAACTTTATGTGGAATCTATAGGGTTATGGCTCCTACTTACTTGAAGAAGGATCAGTTAAGGAATGTACATTGAATGGCAATAATGAAACCAGAGAAGTATGCGGTATGGATTTTCGGTATATTATCAGTAGTTTATTAGGCAACAATCATAATGGAGGCTTTTATTTTCCCTTAGGCACAAGAAGAGTCAAAATTTTCTCTTTCATTTACCGTTGAATCTCAGATATCAAGGTGGCAGAAGTATAATTTTTGTAATAAATACGTAATAAGGACTAAATGACTATCTCAGCATTTCCTTGTCTTGGCATTTCTCATATAAATGTGTACACAGAATTAGCTTATGGTGTATGATTAGTTACATTTAACTATATTATTTAGCTTACAATGTACCATTAGTATATCATTAGCAAGAACTTAACTCTTAGTAACTATATCAATGGGCTTCGCATTGTATATAAACGTATATATATATGTTAGCATATATACCTACATGTATGAAATCCTCCAAGTGTTCTGAGAGGTCTCAAACTCTCATCCAACTGCACCCTCTGAGATAGGGGTACAGGGACATGGATCAACTCCTTCTCTATTTTGGAAAATCTAAAAGAGTATATGCTCCTTTATGCTTGGGACCTTTGATGATACCAAAAGGAGTATGCTCATCTCTCCTGGAACCAAAAATTGTACTCGAAAGTAGATGGAATTATATTTAGTATTGGTTTAGAAAGCAAGCATATTCGATACATAAAGTACCTCCCTAAACATTATGTGGCAATGCAATGCTAGATAGAGGCACAAAGTTGCTTATTGATGTGTGTAAAGATTAAGTAGATGTTTTTCAGAAATTCATAGATATCCATCTAAGACACACATACATACATTTGGGTACACAAAACATATATTTGGTATACTTAGATACACAGAGATTGTCATTCTTTCGACTCAATACACAATAGCAGAATCCCCAAAGAAGTTTCATTAATTTCTTAATTTATGTAACAATTGGTTTTTATATTCTAAAATGGTATATATAAATGTATATATATGAAAGTGTATATACATTTATATATCCCGCCCCAAATGTATACTGTGGTCTTTATTGGATATGCTCTTCTTCTTGGATGTTTTGACCCATGACAGGGGAGTTATAGAAAAGCTCAGATTAGTAATACTAATTATGAAGTTACAGTTTATCTTTCATTAACTTTAGAATAAGGAATGTTTTCAATTAAAGGTAAGAAGATGGCATTAATACTTAAGGAGCAGAGGCTTGGAAAGGTAAGAACTAAGCTTTTGATACTACTCCAATATAATTTTAAGTATATCGAATTTCCTAATATTGCCTAACATCTTTAGACAAGTTTGTAGACTAGAGGTAGGATTTTATATCTTGATATTGGTTAACCCCTGGTGTTGGAGGATTTTTTTCTTTTCCAGGTATTTTTCTCTTCTGAATTACCAATACCTTTCTCGACAAAAGAAAAGGATCAGACACTGTATGTTATTGGTACAAACGACTTAATTCATGACAAAGCATCAGTCAATGTAAAATAATTAATCATGATTTTAAATGTAAAACTTTTCTCGAGCTTATCGGGACGTGGGTATGCCCGTGAAAATTTGTATTAATCTTGATATATATCGAGCCATGGGTATGCCTACGGTAGCTATGTATTTTTTAAAAAAATCTTGACATTGGTCAAGTCGTGGGTATGCCCATGTAAATTATGTATAAGTACAGGACCTATGGTCCCGGGCAAGGCTGGAGGTTTTCTCAACCCCGCTCTTTCCTACCAGCGCCCGCAGCGAGCGAGGTCACACTGTAAAATTATTATCTATATTAATAAAAAACTTTCAAGGCTTTGGCCTTTTACCGAAAAAAAAATAAAATGAGATTTAAAATAAATGATTTGATGATTTAATTAAATGATTTTTATTTAATTAAAAGAGATTTTTATTTAATTAAAAGGGAGCAAGTTCTCTCAATTAAATAAAACTTGGGAAATATATTAAATTTTTTGAATTAATTACAATTTGATCAAATAAATTGATTTGAATTAAAAATATTAAAAATCATTGATTCAGAAAATTGATAAAATAATTTCAATATTAATAAAATGAAGAATGGGGCCCAAAGTCTAGGCAACCATTTTAGGACCCCTTAAAACCCCTTAAGACCACTTATGACCCCTTATGACCCCTCGACATACATTAATGTATATTAGGACTCCTACAATATATTAATGTATGGTAAGGGGTCATCAGTGGTCTTAAGGGGACCTAGGATACATTAATGTGTCCTAGGAACCCTTAAGACCACTTATGACCTCTTAAGACTCTTCATCATACATTAATGTATTATAGGACTCCTAGGATACATTAATGTATGGAAAGCGTTCCTAAGGGTTCATATGTGGTCTTAAGTGGTCCTAGGATACATATGACCCCTTGTAACCCCTCAACACACATTAATGTATCTTAGGACTCCTATAATACATTAATGTATGTTAAGGGGTCATAAGTGGTCTCAAGCTGTCTCAGGATACATTAATGTATCCTAAGACCCCTTAAGGCCACTTATGATCCCTTAGGACGTCTAAACACACATTAATGTATCTTAGGACACATTAATGTATGGTAAGAGGTCGTAAGGGCTCTTAAGGGGTTCTAGGTTACATTGATGTATCTTAGGACCCCTAATAACCGCTTAATGTCCCCTTACCATACATTAATGTACCCTAGGAGTCTTAGGATACATTACTATACATTAAGGGGTCCTAAGGGGTCTTAAGGGGTCCTAGGATACATTAATGTATCCCACGACCCCTTAAGGTCACATAAATTAATGTATGTTGAGGGGTCATAAGGGATCCTAAGATACATTAATGTATCATATGGCCCCTTAAGACCACTTATGATCCCTTACGACCTCTCAACATATATTAATGTATCTTAGGAGTCCTAGGATACATTAATGCATGCTAAGGGGTCCTAAGGGGTCATAAGGGATCTTATGTGGTCCTAGGATACATTAATGTATCTTATGACCCCTTAAGTCCACTTATGACTCCTTATGACCCCTTACCAACATTAATGTATCCCATGAGTCCTAGGATTCATTAATGTATGCTGAGGGGTTATAATGGTTCCTAGGTTACATTAATGTAACCTAAGACCCCTTACGTCCCCTTAGGACCCCTTATCATACATTAATGTATCTCGGGAGTCTTAAGATATATTAATGTATGTTGAGGGGTCATAAGGGTTCATAAGTGGTCTTAAGGGGTCCGAGGATACATTAATATATTATAGGATCCCTTAAGACCACTTATGACCCCTTATGGCCCCTTAGGACCACTTATCATACACTAATGTATCTTAGGATTCCTATGATACATTAATAAATTTTGAGGGGTCCTAAGGGGTCATAAGTGGTCCTAAAGGGTCCTAAGATACATTAATGTGTCCTAGGACCTCGTAGGACCACTTATGACCCCTTGGACCCCTCAACATACATTTTAATGTATCCTAGGACCCCTTAGAACCACTTATGACCCATCAACATACAGTAATGTATTCTAAGACTCCTAAGATACATTAATGTATGTTAAACACTTACTATACAATAATGTATTCTAGGACTCATGGGATACCTTAATGTATGTTAAGGGGTCCTATGATACATTAAAATATTCTAGGACCACTTATGACCCCTTACAACCTCTCGATATATATATATATATATATATATATATATATATATATATATATATATATATATATATATATATATATATATATAGAGAGAGAGAGAGAGAGAGAGAGAGAGAGAGAGAGAGAGAGAGATTTATTCATATATATCTCTCTATATAATATATGATATATAATATAATATTAAATATGATATACATTATATATATAAGAATAAATGTACATTAATATCAGATATTAAAAGTATAAAAATTTCAAACTCTTTACAATGGTGCCAATATTTTTTCATTGGCACCATTATCAGATTTCATATTTGATATCAGATATATCTAACACAAATTTGTAACCTAGAGATTTGCCTTGGGATTGCTATGGGTTTTGGCTTGGAAATTTCAAACCTAGAAAGTCAGCCCTAAAAACATATTTTTGAAATCTCCTTGTGTTTCAAACTTCAACCATGTAGTTGACAATTTTTTTAAAATCCAAAATTGATGAAATGAAAAGGGTTTCTTAAGGAGATTCTCAACTTCCCACCAATATAAATTTTGTCAAGTTTTGAGTTTAATATATAATCACTATTTATTTTCTAAATGGATTATGTCTAAAGTATTGATTGATAGGCTGATTGAAAAACATCTATAACTTTCAAACACTATAACATTTTTCAAATCTGAAACATGTGTCACATTCTATGCTTCGCATGCTATATGAAATTTTTTTTATTAAGTTTTAACCAAGTTAAGGTGGTTAGACACGAGAGTTTTTATATAAAAAACATAATTAATTATTTATTTGGAAAAAATTTACAAAAGAATTTGTGTCACGTCCGGACATGAATTTTCTACTTATATCCATAATCTTATAAAAAAATATTATCATTTGATTGTGGTTAGGGTGGTCAAACATACATCTACTTCTTCTTCTTTTTTCCTGAAATTTATGTACTACTCAATTGAAATTTCAATTTTTCACCCAATAGATTTATTTTTTCAAAAAATAACTATTAGCTTAGAAACTACATTTAATTTCCTATAGATTCTCTTCTTACATCTTTTTGATATAAGGTTGATAACTTGTTCAAATTTTTACATCAAGTTGCCTAACCCTGTTTTTCTGAAATTTCGTTGCCACTTAAGGGCCTAGCTTGGCATACCATGATCTTGCACATACCTTGAATATTCATACTATTCTAAAAACTATATTAGTAGTGTCAGCTCTGAAATCACCACTAGAGTGTATAATTTCCCATTGTGCAATTTTTCGATACTTGTCTTTTTTTGTTATGTCTTCATCTCACGAACAACCAAAGAATATAATAGGGAAGTTTATTTCTTCAACACATCTATCCTTGAAAATTCCAAGTGGTTTATTTCCTTCGCCAGGTGCCACTTCAATAATTTTATCATTCAAGTCATAAAGAGTTTGAGATTTTGTAAATCCATGTACAAGTTTATCGGTCTATATCTCTAATTCATTGGTGGTTTCTATATCTTTACTATTTGAATAAGTCTCGCTATATGCATTTTCTATTTTACAATTTTGAACATTGTCTTGTTTTATTTTTGTTTTCCAAGTTTTGTTTATTATAATGTTCTCTTGCTTGCATAATTGTATTTTGCATAAAATTTATAATGATTTCATTATTAGTTTACGGTGGACAATTCCAACTGATATTGGAACTTGTATTCTAGCTTTTATTTCAGTGCAATTGCAATTGTGATAGTCACATTTATTGGTCGCGAGAGAAATATTTGTATTATGATTATATTTGTTGTAACATTAATATTAGAACCAATTAATCCTACTTGAGATCTTTTATGGCCCCATTGTCTTATTTGTGTGAAAGCATGTCATGGTGAAATAAGTTTTTCCTCAAGTTCGGATAAAGATGAAAGAATTGATAGACATTTATTTTATCTTATAAATTTTGGAATAGCATGGCAATTTACCATTGTGTAGCATTACTTTAAAATAGTTGCAAACATTTCTGATGTGGTCTATTTGTTTTGTGTTTGACAAATTTTGATATGTTTTAGTTAAGCTTTCGAAGTTTATGATTGAGATCAAATCATTGATAAATGTGGAATTCATATTGAGGTGTATCTTTAATTGCTTGTAAATATGTTTTTTGGGGATTTTTTTAGTTTTGTTTCATATTTTGCTCGTTTTACGTGTTGAAGGGATATTGTACTTTTTGTAGTGGTTGTCCTATGACTAGTGGTATTTATAATTATTGAGGGAGTTGTATTTAGTTTAATTTTGTAAGTTTATTATTGTTGGTTTTTGTATTAGAGGATAAAGACCTTTGATGGTTTGGTTATTGTTGTTGGTAGCAGTGGCTTGTAATGCACAACTATAGTATTTGTATGAAATGATACTATGTTATATGTCTTGTCTGTACTTTTGTCACTTTTGAAAACCTGGACAATTCATTTAGTTTTTTAAGACAAAAAATTAATTGTGATTCTAAATATTTTTAAAGCCAATGTAAATAGTGTATGCACCCAAAAATGGTTGCCTAGACTTTGGGCCCCATTTAGTTGATTTATCAATCCTAAATCAGTTTTATCAATAAATCAATATTTTCAACATTATCAATTTCTTGATCAAGTCTTAATTTCAATCATATATTGGATTTTTATCTTATGGGCTAATCATTTATCCTAAGTCTTTATTTGATTAAAAGGAATATTTCCTCCCCTTTTGATTAAATAAAAAGCCCCACTTTTCCTCTTATCCTAAGTTGCACAAATAAAGCATTATTCCTATTTTACAAAAAGGAAAAAAAACACTTTTGTCTCACATGGGCACAAAGTCAATTCCTATTGGAGGATACTTGTGCACACAGATCGCTCCTCTTTCAAGCTCCACTGCCGATTAAGACTTTTGCCTCTTAATCTTAATGGTTCATTCCTTTGCATCTCTTATAAAAGGAAAGCTCTCTCCTCCATTTTCATATCACGTTTTTATGCTAACCTTATGCTGTAGGAATCCTTGAAGACTTTGAAGCTTTTTAGAGATCATTGTTGCATCCTACTTTAGATTTCTTCATTTTATTCATAGTTTAGTTTACATTCTTTCATAGTAGTTTCATTTTCATGACTTTCATAGCTTAGATTTCCTTCCATGCAATAGCATAACTTCACATATCTTAATAGGAGGGATTTGTAACGCTTGTTCTTTCCATTTCATAGCTTAGTTGCATTGCATTTTCATTTCTCTAGACTAGTTTGCATTGCATTTTCATAGTGATTCTTGAGGATATTGGCACTCTTGCCCTTGTCCTCATTTGAATCTCTCGTTGTGTGGTTGACTAGCAAGGTCACAAGCTTGTAGTTCTAGCTAAGAGCAAATACATCATTGTCCCTTGCAACTCCATGCATAGAGAGCTATGAGCTGCTTTGTGAGGCCTCATTCTTGAGCAACCTTGCATGTAACGGTTCATAGAAGTACACCATTTTAGTGTGTACATTTCTGGCACCCACCGTGGGGCAGAGTAGATAGGCTTTGTCCTTTAGTTTCTTGCATTTTCATCATTTTTTGGATTATTTTTCAGAAATTTTGTAGTCTCTGGTTTTTTGTCTCAAAATATCGCGCGATACTTCTCAGGTATATCGCGCGATATACCTTACTATACCAGTGCGACACTTCACCCCAGAGAAGAATCACCTGTTAGTATTAAGGTATATTTCCTGGTGTCATGCGAAGTATCGCCCGCATATAGAGAAGTATATTGCCCGAACTGAGGTATATCGTGCGAATATAGGAAACTGTATCGCGCGATATTGGTGATGTTTGAGGTATATCACCTGATCTGACAGAGACCTGCGGTTCAAGTTTTATCATCTGAATCTGATCATATTTAGTTTGTTGGTTTACTTTACTGTATTTAGATAGGTCTAACCTGCATCTCTTAGCTTAGGTAAATCAGTTTCTTGCAAATATTTTCATTTAGATTTTGGATTTTGCTAACCTTGTGGGTCTAACAAGTTGTGGTTGTAGGTGCCTTTGCTTAAGAAGTTTGCCAAAAATCGCATGTCAAAGAGGGCTACTAACGGTTTTTGCAGGGCTGCCCAAAAAGCATAAAAACAAAAAAAAAATCTTGCTTGTTTATTTGCTTTCCTTTTAAGTGTGGCAAAAACCAGTTGTTTCATTTATTAGGAACTTTAATACCTTGTGAAAGAAATTTTGAGGTGGTAGGAGAAGTATTCCCTTCACCTTTAGGTGAATCAAAAAATCTTGACCCATCTTAAAGTTTTGGAAGCAAGGAAGTAATTGAATCTCTTTGCTTGGTGTGTTTGGGAGAAGTTTTTGAGATAGGGGAGTATGCTTTTCACCCTTGAGGTGAACCCAAAACCTTGAACCTCAAAAATTATCCATTTTTGTTTAGTTTAGGAATCCTTTAGCAGGCCTGCTCTTGAGCAATCAAGAGGAACGACCCAAGTGGGGACAACCTTGTCATCATTTTCCTTGGTGGCGAGCGATTCCAACTCACTATAATCTCAAGGCTATCGAGGACACAAAACCTTGGTAGACATAACACTTGTCTTCGCTTGAGGTGAGTAGCTCGTGGGATTGCGACCATGGGGAAAACATTGAGCAAGAATGCTTAAGGTACTCTTGCGGCCGCGAGGTCCTAGTCCTTTATGAGGAGCAAGAGGGGTGTTGTGAACGGAAGCCCTTATTAAGAACCATTAGATAGAAGCCAACTTGTTTAGCTGCTTATCTTCTTAGTGCAAGGATTGATCCAAGTGGTTTACTCGGATCACCTTAAGATACTCACCATATGTGTCCCTTTGGTTGTGTCATTTGACACTTCCACGACAAAGCCAACATCTCTCATGGGTAACCACTTGGTGTGAGGCAAGGAGGCATCAAGTTGTGGGCTAAGTTGGTAAGTATTGAGCCTTGACCTTTTTAGGATAGATTTTCTTGAATTGTCTTCGGTTGTGTGATGCCAGTGTAAATGTTCTTACATACAAACAATCGATAGCATTCATAGGGTGCTTTTTCAATTCTGATATCACAAGTGTTTGTCTTGGCAAGGTTGCTTTTGCCCTTGTTTCAAGTGTTTGAGACATGTTTGATCCCTCACTGTTTGCAAACCTGCCAAAATTCTGTTGATATTGTGATTGAAATCAAAAACATCAACCCTCAGACCAAAATTTTTGACCAAACAGACCCAAAACTGTAAATTTTACACAGTTCTAGTCAAGAGTTAAGCAATTTTGCAACAGTATCGCATCCTTTAGAGCGAAATATCGCACGATACTTCGCGGGTCCAAAAAGTATCACCTGCTTTGAGAGGAAATATCGCGCGATAGTTCACCCCGGATAGGCTATCGCCCGATCTGCTTGGTGTTTATCGCTCAGCTATTGTAAGGTCTATCACTTGGTATAAGGTGAAGTATCACCCGGTTGTAGGTGTATCACCCCGGTAGCCCAGAGTATATCACCTGGTTTATTTCTATCGTGCTTGCAATTTGATCAGTTTCAATTGCTGTTAGTCAGGTTAGGTCTTGGAGTAGGCTTCTTGCTCTGTCATTTGAGACCTGTCTTGACTCTAAATTTTTGGTTTTAGTCCTCCGGGATAGCATCATCTGATTTACAAAATCACTTTGGGAATAATTATCAAATTAGAAGGCCATTCTTGGTGCCAAGGTTCATCTCTAGGATTGTTAGCTACATTCTTGAAAAATTTTAGTGCTCTTATTGTCCAAATCGCTTTCATTTAAATCTCAATTTCAATTATATTTTGGCCTAGTCCAACCTCTTGGTTCAAAAGTGCAAGGGTAGTCACCCTTTGATTTGAAGCACCTCTTTAACAGTGTTGGTAAAGCCCCTTTTTCTATCTTTTCATTTCTCTTTGGACAATAGAGGACTTTGATTATCCTAGTTTGGTGCTGACACTTTGAGAGGTCATCTTATCATTAAGAGTATCTTTCTTTCATGTCAGTTACAACAAGGTACCAAGTCAATCAAGGGAAGCAGCCCCCTATTGCCTTTAGCCAGTTACCACCAGTTAAGACTCGTCGACAGCATAAGGGAAAAGGACCCCTTTTTGATAAATCACCTAAGAGTGAATCTGAGGTTTGTTTTAATCCAAAAGCTAATCCTAGTGAAGTGAGCACCTCTTTTGTACCACTTTCATCAAGCATGGACATGAGTTACACTTTCACTCAACAACAAAGAGAAGCCATGAATCAAACTCTTGAGGATATCTTCCAATGACATAGGAGAGAGTACGGTGGTTCTTCTCATGCTAGTCCACCCGGGTCACCTCCCAACAACGCGAGGTATTTTGATGCTCACTAACAAGTCGAGAGACATCATAAGCAAACTCACTCAGATTCAGGGTCACAACATGAGGACTAGAACAATGAATCTAGTGATCACCACATAAACGCAGCCAATGCAACAAGGCATTCGAGACCATCCTCTCCACTTAAAGATACCTCTCGATATGCAAATACGAGATTGAAAAGCATTGAGAGGGAGAAGCAAGCCTATTTGGATGAACAGGCTGCTAAAAAGGAGAAATTCAAACAACTAGAAGAAGAGGAATGTGCATTATTGGACATAAGGAAGAGAGTCACCCAAAAAGAAGAAGATAGACTCTATGCACAACAACTCCAAAGCTGATTCAATGGGAGGGGAACCAATAGTGGGACCAACTCACCCCCATCTACCCCTTCACCAAGTCCTAGAAGAAGATCAAGGACACCCTCACGATCCCTGAGTCCTAGAGGAAGAAGGGCTTCAAGATATGATCATCATAAGAGACGATCACCTCATAGACATTCAAAACAACCCTCCCAATGAGCACATCATGGCTCACAACATGGAGGAAGTTATGCCAAATTTGATCATATGGATTTTATGACTATGCAACAAGAACCATCCTTTCAAGCATATGTAGAACGATATGTGGAACAAAACAAGGATCAATTCCTAGAAAGCCTCATCAACAAAGGTGCTAAAGTTCCATATGATTTTGACATCCACCAAAAGATTAAGAAATAGAATCCTTCAACCAATGAGGTGATCATGCAAATGCAAAAGGATATAGAAAGGATGAGGGCTCCTAAGAGCACATTTAATTTGGACTCCATATGTCCCAACCCGATTGACAAGAGTGTGGTGTTGGTTGAGTTCCCTAAGAAAGTTGAGTTTCCAACCTATGACAAATATGATGGCGTTGGTGACCCTCATGACCATGTTCGACAGTTCTACATAATGAGCTTTTCTTTTCATCATGAAGACTCCTACTTAATGAGATTATTTCTGAGGAGTCTCAAAGGTCAAGCCATGGAGTGGTTCACCAACCTTACTCCTCTAGTAAAGTCATTTAAAGAACTCATCCAAAGATTTGTTCAGCATTTTGCTTATAATCTGTCAAGGTCGGTCACAATACTTGATTTGTGCAAGCTTAAACAAAATCAAGGAGAACCTTTTGTCACTTTCCTACAAATATGGAGACGTTTGTGCTCAAAATATCCAAGGACAATTCCTGAGGAGGAAAGAATAGACATCATTGTGAGTAACTTAGTGCCAGAATTAAGATATGAGGTAAGAAAGATACCATTTAATTCTTTTAATACCATGGTAGAAGTGGCATGTCGCATAGAGGATGTCCTAAAAGAACAAGGAATTTTGGCTAAATCAACTAATAACAACAATGGCCAAAACAACAACAATAATGGTTATAAGGACAAAAAGAACTCCTATTGGAACAAGAATAAACAGGTGATCAATGACGGAGTTGTTGACTCACCACAACCTAAGAATGAAGGAGTTCTTAATCTCTCCAATGCGGTACAAGCCATGAAGCTGCAAGCATCCTCAGGACAACAAGAGAACAAACCCAAGTATCAAGGGAAACCTAAGAAGGAAAAGAGACAATTCACCAAACTTGGGGACTCCTATGCAGACATTTTCAAGACACTAATTGCTCATAATTTGGCGCAACCTCAGGATCCTGCCAAGCACTGCATACCCGATCCTAAACCTCATTGGTGGGATGAGAAAGCCTTTTGTGTCTTCCACAATGGAATTGGACATGATATAGAAAATTGTTTTAAGCTTAAACATCTTGTCCAAGACCTCATTAAAAGTGGGCGATTACAAGTTGATGGTTTAACTACTAATGCGGATCATAAGGCTTTTAAAGAACCCTTGCCCAAATATGAGAAAGGGGAGAATTCTAACAGCAAGCATGGCAAGGCTGCTATCAACTATACCTACACAAATGCTGAAAATGTTATTAATATGCTTGAAGTGGCTGATGACAATATCAACATGATGAGAGGGAAATATCCTTATGGATATGATGTGGATTCAACTCCAATGTCTGATGAAGGACCCGTTGTGGTGCTAAGAGGTCCTCACTCACAAAGGATGCCCCAATCCCTCAATGCTGTCACTAGGGGTCAGGCTCAAGCTCCCATTATTATCAGAGGTCCTAGCTCTAGTCTAAGCAACCCATGTCCAAGGGTGTTCTTCCTAAATCTGCTATTGGTCCTGATTCCAATTATAACCTTATTGACCAATTACAATGTACACCAATGCAGATATCTATTTTTGAACTTTTAGAATTGTCCCCTAAGCATAAGCGTGTCCTTGAGGACGCTTTGCGAGCAGCCAGTGTCCCTAAAAACTTAGATATTGATCAATTCCAAAATATGGTCAACCATTTGGCTAGCCCTCATTACCTCACTTTCTCAGAAGAAGACGACAAATCCATCAGTCACCCACATAACTTGGCCTTACACATCGAAGTCATGATTCATAAAACCCGTGTCAGGCATGTATTGATAGATGGGGGTGTGGGGCTCAATATTTGTACCATGAGTTTGTTGGAGGCTCTAGGATATTCTGAAGAAGTTATTGACACAAGGAAAAAGATCACAATCAAAGCATATGATGAAGCAGAAAGAAGTTCTAAGGGATTGGCCGTTTTGCCTATCCGCATTGGTCCAGTAGAAAAGGACATCTTATTTCAAATTGTTGATGTTAGTCCTTTAGCCTACAACATTTTGCTAGGTAGGCCATGGATTCACGAAATGCAAGCAGTCCCATCAACATATCACCAGTGTGTTAAGTTTCCCCATAATGGTGTAGAAATTTGCATACCTAGAGATAGTGCTTTGTCAATTAATAACATTTTTGCTGGATCACATGTACCTTTGAATAGGGAAGCTGACAGTCCTAGTATTTCACTTGAACAATGCAAGCAGAAGTTTAAGACCATAGATCTTGGGATGGGAGATTATAAAATTGATTCTTTTACAAAAATGCCAATCTCTCCTAGGTATTATGGGAAACCATCACCAAATATGAAACCTTCATCATCAGCAATGACATTATTTGGAAAATTTGTTGAGTCTTCGGTTCCTATTCAGGAAGAGAAAGAGGAAGTTGCCATAAGGGACTGGATCTATCATGAGGAAAAATACCAACACAACAAGAGCTTTGCTCATTCACCTAAAGCTTATGGGAGAGGGTATACATTGGTTCAGAATATGGGTTATCCAGGATATGGTCCCCTTAGCCATAGGTTGGATGCTAAAGCTGAGCCTCTTAACCATACCCTTTTTGGACGAAAGAATAAGTCAACAGTTGGCTTAGGTTTTGAAAATAAGAAGAAGAAAGGTGTCCCTGTCCTAGCTGCGACAGACAGTGACAGTGATTCAGACTACACACCTGATCTTTCTAATCAACAAGACATGTCTGATGATTGGGTGCCTTCAACAAATCTTCTTTGGGGAGATTCAAAAGATTTGATAATTGACGGTCCTACTATCCCAGCTGTGACGGATAGTGACTATATGAATGCTAGATTGACAATGGAAAGTGTTGCTATCCTAGATACGACAGATAGTAACAATGCTAGCATTAGAGAAGGGGAAACCTTTCCCAACCTTGAGGCTTCTACATCACGAGGCCCAAATGATGATTCAGACATAGACTCACATGAGTACGAATGGGACTCACTTTCAGATGCAACAGTTGATTTGGACATGGATGTTGTCCATACTTATAGTACCCAACCTGATGTGACCAACGAGCTTAGTGTAGGACTAGAGGATTGTACTCCTCGAATTGCCTTAGTGGATGATGCTTTGTTTGGTAGGATGAGTCCTAATTCAGGTATCTTAGGAGAAGACTTGATGAATCCCAATTGTATGGTCACCAGAGATAACACCTTTCACATAAATAACATTGAACCAGTCATTGACCTACCCCTTGTTCACTATGACCTAATTGACTGGTCTCAACGCCATTAAGAGCCTAGATTCCTCACTTTTCAGAATGACTATGAACTTGCCTGCTATCTGAATGCTCTTGAACCCATGGCTTCTTCCACCAGTGAATCAACAACAACTATGACGGAGCCTGATATTAAGTACCTCAATCTAAAAATAAAAGAAAAAGAAAGAAAGAAAAATAGGTCTGATGGCGAAAACCACTTTGTGGTGGTATCAAAACCAAAAATAGTAAAAAGAGATGACGTATCTGAGGGTGAAAACCTCTTTGAGGCACCTAAGGATGGGGTACTTAATAACTTGCCAAGTTATTTTCAGGACAGATCATCAGTATTGATTGAGCCAACAAAACCAGTTAATTTGAACACAGAAGAAGCTCCTCAAATAATTCATCTTGCTCAGTCTTTATCAGAAGAAGAAACCAAGGCATATATACAATTCTTACAAAAGAAGAAAATTAATTTTGCATGGACCTATTCAAACATGCCAGGGCTTGACACAAATCTTATAATGCATCACTTATCCATAGCTCTAGGAGTCAAACCAATGAAATAGAGACTCAGAAAAATGCATCCACATGTAGCTCTCCTTGTCAAAGTGGAATTAGAAAATGTTTTGAGAGCTGGATTCATCAGAGCCATCTATTATGCAGAATGGATCTCAAACATAGTACCAGTTTCCAAACATGATGGGTCCATTCGTGTATGCACATATTTTAGAGATTTAAAAAAAGCATGCCCAAAGGATGATTTTCCACTTCCAAACATTGACATGATAGTGAACATGACAGTGGGCTATGAAATATACTCTCTAATGGATGGCTTCTCAGGATATAATCAAATTAAAATAGCTCCTGAAGACCAAGAGAAAACAATGTTCACATGTGCATGGGGAACCTATTGCCGGAACGTCATGCCATCTGGGTTAAAGAATGCAAGAGCAACATACCAACGAGCTATGACCATAATTTTTCATGATATGATGCATAAGAACATGGAAGATTATGTGGATGATACCCTGGCTAAATCAAGAAAAAGGGATGCACACCTTCCCGATTTGGAAGTAATTCTCGATCGCATGGAACAGTTTCAACTCAGATTGAATCCAAAGAAGTGCGCATTTGGTGTCACCTCAGGCAAACTTTTAGGATTTATAATATTAGCAAAAGGTATAGAGGTTGATCCCGAAAAGGTCCAAGCAATTTTAGATATGCCACCTCCAAGAAACATTAGTCAGATGAGAAGTCTTCAGGGCCGACTCCAGTCAATTAGGAGGTTTATCTCACAGCTGGCAGATAGAGCACAACCCTTTAATAAGATGCTGCATAAGGGTGCTTCTTGTGTATGGAATGAGGATTGCCAAAAGAGCCTAGATCAAATTAAACAATACTTGGCTAATCCTCCAATTTTGATGCCGCCTGTTCCTGGGAAACCATTAATTTTATACATTTCAGCAACAGAGTCTTCTTTGGGGGCATTGTTGGCTCAATTAGATGATATTGGGAAAGAAAGGGCCATATACTATATCAGCCGTACTCTAGTCTCCTATGAGATCAATTATAATAACATTGAGAAGTCTTGTCTTGCATTGGTGTTTGCTTCTCAAAAGTTGCAACACTATATGCTTGCTCATACTATACATTTGGTTGCAAAAATTGATCCTCTTAAGTACTTGCTTAGTAAGGCTGCCCTCATGGGTAGACTTGCTAAATGGATGATGGTCTTAACTGAATTTGACATAGAGTACGTTGAAAGGAAGGCCATCAAAGGGCAAGCTATTGCTGACCAATTAGTTGATTTCCCAATTAAGGATAGTATGCCTATTCAAGTGGAATTCCCAGATGAACACATCCTATATATGACTACTCGCACTTGGAAAATGTTCTTTGATGGTTCCCACATGCAAAATGGATCAGGTGCTGGAGTATTATTTGTCTCTCCACATGGGTACAATATTCCAAAGTCTTACAAACTTTTATTCCCATGTACGAATAATATTGCAAAATATGAAGCTTTAACCAATGGATTGAGAATGGCTATAGAATGGAACATAACAGAGTTACATGTCTTTGGGGATTCCCAGTTAATCATCAACCAAGTTAATGAGGAGTATCACACCAAGGATGATAAATTGATACCCTACAAAAAGATGGTTGACTCATTGAGATGTTACTTTACATTTGTGACATTTCAAGATCCCTAGGACAGAGAACAAAGCTGCAGATGCTATGGCCACATTAGCTTCACTCCTTCAGTTGGAAACACATGAATCAAGATTTGAATTCCTGGTGGAAGAGCTACACCATCCCATCTTGACTCATCTGAAAGCCAGTCATTTGTACCCTTGTCACACATGAGTCTTCCCGATATGGTGCTATCTATTCATATCTCATGATGGCATCATCCCCGACACATTCAACTGTTCTGAACACCAAAACCTCATCCGTAACGCCTCTCACCACACCCTTATCTCTAGTGATTTATATAGGAGGGGTTTAGATGGGACGCTCCTTAGGTGCTTGGAAAGGAGGAATCCAACCAAGCGTTAGTTGACATCCACGAGGCATTTGTGGTGGGACATTCTAATGGTCTTGCCATGGCCCAAAGGTTGCTTAGGGCGAGGTATTATTGGCCCGACTGTAGATAGATGCAGTAGCCTTTGCTAAGTCTTGTGAAAAATGTCAGAAACACGGAAACCTGATTCATGCTCCAGGTAGGGAGCTGATTCTTTCTGTTTCTCATTGGCCATTTCAGCGCTGGGCCTTTGATCTAGTTGGATAGATTCATCCCAACTCATCAGGTGGACATAAGTTCATTATTACTACCACTGACTACTTCACAAAATGGGTGGAAGCTATGCCACTTTCTGTTGCTTCAGGGAAGACTATCTCTTTGTTCATCTTGAATCATATTATTTGCCGATTTGGAGTGCCTTCTGAGATTATCATTGATAACAAAGGTCAATTCAAGAATAAGGACCTAAAGCATTTATGCAAAAAGTTTAAAATCAATCAACATTGGTCCTCCATCTACTTTCCACAGGGAAACGGATAGGCAGAAGCCTCCAACAAAACCATTCTTAAGATCCTTCATCGGACAGTGAACAAGAATGGTAGGGATTGGCACTTGCAAATCAATCCTGCACTATGGGCTTACAGAACTAGCATTCGTACACCTATAGGAGCTACTCCTTTTTCTCTTACCTATGGCGCTGAGGCGGTATTGCCTTAGAAGTTGAGATACCATCACTCAAAGTCTCACTCAAAGGATTGTTAACAGATGAGGATTACCGTGCCATGAGGTTACAGGAACTAGAACTTTTAGATGAGAAGCGTAAGGCTTCTTTTGATCATATGAGAGTGTATCAGAAGCGTATGTCCAAGGCATTCAACAAGAAGGTTCACCCTAGAGAGTTTCAACTAGGTGATCTTGTTTTGCGAGAGAACCCTAAGAACCAATAGAACAGAGAACAAAAGGGTAAGTTTGAACCGAACTGGCTTGGACCATATGTCATCACAACTGCTTTTGGTATAGGTGCATATTTATTGTCAGATCCGGATGGAGAACAGCTCCCTGATCCATCAACATTTTGCACCTCAAGAAGTTCTACCCTTGATGCCCATTTCTGTCTGGGGGCATCCTTTGTACATATTTATGGATCCTAAAAAATACCAAAAAAATTGATATATGATGCTGAAAAAATCCTAAAAAGCATATACAGTCCTGAAAAAATACAAAAAAAATCAAAAAATTTAGAAAATTTAAAAAAATAGAAAAGTGCCTTGGTGAAAACTTGGAAACAGGTGCCTTGGTAGCAAAAATTTAAAAAAAATGAAAAAAGAAAAAATTGCAATAAATCCAAGTGGTGAAAACTTGGAAACGGGCGCTACTTGAGGCCTTTGCACTCCTATTTATTAGCATGTGTCCTCGACACTTAACCTTTCTCTATCATGCCCTGACCTTATTTGACTTGGTCTGGAATTGGTCTTTCTCTTTGTCTAGGGGGCATAACTATTAGCATTGGTCCTTTAGGTACGTTTGTCTCTTGGGGCATTTCACAAACTGGTATTTTTCAACACCACCCCAAATAGTGTTTCTCAACACTACCCTTGCGTCGAGTGTTTTTTAACACTTATCAAATGTCTTCTCCAATAGTCTAGTATGATGCGATGTTGCTCATTTGCAAAAGTGATACTCAAAGTTTGACTCTATGACCAACACACACGCACTTAAACAATCAACTTATTGAGATATGTTGACTTTATTTTCCTTTGTGTGCTGTCTATGAGGATTTCTTTGATGAGTGGTCTCTCCCTGAGAAGTTTTCGATGATGCATAGCTAGAAGACTGAGGGTATGAGAACATGTTTTATTTTTTTATCTGCTTGTGGGTATATTTTGTTGATCCTAACTGTCATGAGCATTTTTGCTGGTCTTACTTGACACTATGGATTGACAGGGTATTATCCTTGACTGTTTCGCGAGTGCATGCTTCTAGTTATCTTGACTTTCATGTGTCTTGATACAAGCATAATCCCGCCATATCAAACTTAGGTAATCTCACTGCATTAGTCATCTAGACCTACATGTCTTTAATGCCTAGGTGAGATTCCCCACATTCCTATCTGATAAAGATCATATTCATATCCACATAGTCATACTAGTGTGCATTGTATGATCTTACGACGCTACCAATAACGCTCGATGATGATAATTAGATGTCTATAAGTGTTGTGACCTTGCAAGTCAACCACTTTCATATTAGCTTACATTTTTAAGTTCATGTTAGTCTAGTTTTGCATTTCTGCATATGGAGAGAGCTCTCCTTTTCATCTTACGTGGACCTATCAGTCAACTGCGCTTTTTCTTGATCATGTCTTTCACTCCTTGTCTTTTTCATCTCGAACCTATTCCTGTTCATCACAAGGGGTTAATCATATCATCATATCTATATCACAACTGTCATTTTCAGAAACATGAGCCTATATTATACACATGCGAATCAAACATACATCTATAAGAGAGAACATACATAAGCATGTACATACACATTTTGAGCAAAATGACAAGACAATATCCATAAACTGATACATCCATCACAAGTGAGACATAAACACATGATATATTGAACATCTAGTAATCTCATATATACACCAATGTCATGATACAATATACAATATGGGATCCCAAAATCTGGATCAATGTCTCAAGATATGTCTCAACATCTAACAACATCTAACCCTAAACCTAAGACTGACTGCCACCCTCATGTCCTAGTGTTGGCGGAGGTGGTATTAGGGACTACATCTGATCTACCCACTACTACAGAGTATGACGATGCTCTCCGATCCTCTAGGACTGCCTAAATGTAGAGGCCATAATAATATGCAGCTCGCGCTGCCTCTCTCTGTCTCTCTGCCAGGGAAACCTGTAAGGCTCTCTCTCGTCGCTCTATCTCTGCCCGCTGATTAGTGAGCTGCTACTCTCTCACTACTATAGTAATCCTGAGCTGCAATATCTCAGCCTCGAGAGCCTGTATCCTCACTCTCAGATCATCCCCACCCCGTAGGCTAATCCTGCTGTGCCTCTGCTTGTCGGTGAGCTGGTCTCGCCTCATCCTCAGGTGTCGTCGACCTCTGTCCCCGTGACCATTTTTAGCCACCTGATCTACCCTCCCCTCTCTCCATCCTCCTCCCTCTCCCCCTCCCATTGTCTCCTCCATCCCCTCCATCTCCTCCATCCCCCCATCATCACCTCCGTCTCCCCCCTGTGCTAGTACCTGTGCATCTGGTATAGTGAACCGAGGGAATGACACCCTCCGCCGCTCTGCCCTATATGCTGCATCGGCCCCTGCATCTGCCACATTTGGGTGATACTCCCAGGGCTTGCTCCTGATACCAGCTATCTCTGCGATCGCCTGCTAGTAGTCTAACATGGGTAGCGACCCATGTCCCTCCTCATCCTTGGCTCTGGCATATGTAGTAGTCTCTGTCGAGACCCGTTGCTTCCTCCCAAACTATCGCCATACCTGAGTGATGCAAAATCTCTCCACTATCTCTGAGTGTCGGCCTACCAATGGCTGGGTACACAGCATGTAGCTTAGCTCATCCTCTGCATCACCCCATGCCTTAACATCCCTGTATGGCCTCCATGTGAAAGTCGCCATCTCATCTAGGATCCTCCTGTAGTATGTCACATCCCCCGTATGAGCATGTGATATGAAACCCATATATCTATATATATATGGGTATCTCCTCTCCCTCGGCTGAACCCTCAGGTGCATCACAGCAATGTGCTCCCAAGCCCACACCTGTGCCAAGATGGCACTGCAAGCCCACGACTGGCTATCCCTGTACATGATCTCATGTAGCTCATGATACATCTCCGCAAGAATGGCTGGTCCCCATGCCATCCGACGAGGTCTGCCTACCAAGTCAATCAGTAGCCTGGCCCATCCGAGCGAGAATCCCTTCTGACTGTGATCAGTCATCAGGATCTGAGAAATAATGGATGCCACAATGCATGGCACCGAAAAATCTCTACCAAAATCCTCTAGCAGCCGCTCCTAGCTGACATGCCGATCAAGGATAGTCACATCCTAAAACATCTCCTGGATCATCCCATCGCCCCTCAGTCACATCCTGATCATAGTATACATGTGCCATCACACGAATCATGTCAATTTTCATCCTTTGGAAACATTACATTTTACATGATTATATCTAAAAACATGATTATACTTACCGGCTCTCCATGACATGGCACTCGTAGGATCCTGTAGACATCCTCCAGCGTGATGGATGCCTCGCCTATGGGAAGATGGAAGGTGTTGTGCTCGCTATGCCATCTCTCAGCAAGCGCAGTCAATAGCCCATGGTCAGCTCTGATGTCTGGAAATCTCAATAAATACCTGAACCCCATGGTCCTAATGTCAGCATTGCCCGGATCATCTAGATCTCGAACACACCTCAGCCCGGTCACCTTCGGCGCTCTGATGATCGGCGCTGGAAAAACCTCCTGCAAGCCGTTAAAACCAAGCCAATTGTTAGAACATATCATGATGGATGCCTCAAAATCAGTCTAACACATCTTTGAACACCTAAAATTGTCTGGACCCATGTCATTTTGCTTACAAAGACCTAAACTTTCAAATTTTACACTTGGGCGATCTTGCTTTTTTTGGAGAAGTATCGTGCGATACTTCTCCTTATAGTGGTGCGATATACTTTGGGTCATGTGATACTTCATCCGGTATCGTGTGATATTTCACCCAGTATCGTGCGATACTGGTGCCTATACTCGCGCGATACTTTGGGGACTCATGAAGTATAGCGTGATATTTCTCCCCAAAGGGTGCGATACTTCTAAAGTATCGCGCGACATTTCACCTAACCTAAAAAATTTAAAATTTAAAAATTTATAAATGTGCTAAAAATGTATTAAATGACTCAAAAATAGTGAGTTTTTGAAAATGTACCGGGGTAGGATAGTGTGGTGGCCGGTTGTGCAACCGAGCGCGCTCGAATTGATGCCTGTGGATGGGAACTCCAGCTTGCTGGGCCATATTCTCTCTCTCAAGCTCTGAAAATTCTCAAATTAATCAAAGACAAATGATTTTTGAAAATGACATTTTCACCCCTTTTATAGCATTTTGATTTTTTGACCGAATTTCAAAACACCTCGAAATTGCACAAAAATTGCACCCCTACCTAATTTCGATGTCCTGGATCCATTTTCGGACTCAAACTCAAAATTTGAGGTCATCTTGATAGTCAAAATCTCATTTCAAAAATTTTCCTTCTACGCAGTTGATTGACCTTTTGAGGCATACTTCTCCGATCTTTGGTGGAATTTCTTCATTTCCATGTCTTTCAACCTTCTAGTCTGTCATTCGCCCTCTTTCTATTTCCTCACTGGGGCATGTTTTCATTGCCTAATGGTTATCCTGTTGCCCTTTATCTTCGATTATGATTTCATTTTGATTTGATCAAATCTTTATCGATTTTCTGTCTCTCCTCTACCTGATTTAGATTTCGATTCCGAGGGGGCAGTACCTATGGGATTCTCATCCCTGATTCTCTTGATTTTCTTGATTCAGACATCTTTTGTGAGCTTTTGCTCAAATTTGAGATTCTTATCTCTTACTTTGAATGTGATCCCGAATCGACCTCATGTTCAAAGGCCTTTGTCTATGTTTGTCCGGATGTGATCCCAAATTGACCTCACATCTGAGTTGTTTTATGATCCCAGATCGATCTCACATTTCAATTCTTCTTTGACTGCATGTGTTCCCAGATCGATCATACATTAGTCAAAGAGGGGAAAATATATGCACCCAAAAATGGTCGCCTAGACTTTGGGCCCCATTTATTTGATTTATCAATCCTGAATCAGTTTTATCAGTAAATCAATATTTTCAACATTATCAATTTCTTGATCAAGTCTTAATTTCGATCATATATTGGATTTTTATCCTATGGGCTAATCATTTATCCTAAGTCTTTATTTGATTAAAAATAATATTTCCTCCCCTTTTGATTAAATAAAAAGCCCCACTTTTCCTCTTATCCTAAGTTGCACAAATAAAGCATTATTCCTATTTTACAAAAAAGAAAAAAAAATACTTTTGTCTCACATGGGCACAAAGTCAATTCCTATTGGAGGATACTTGTGCACACGGATCGCTCCTCTTTCAAGCTCCACTGCCGATTAAGACTTTTGCCTCTTAATCTTAATGGTCCATTCCTTTGCATCTCTTATAAAAGGAAAGCTCTCTCCTCAATTTTCATATCATGTTTTTATGCTAACCTTATGCTGCAGGTTTCCTTGAAGACTTTAAAGCTTTTTAGAGATCATTGTTGCATCCTACTTTAGATTTCTTCATTTGTTTCATAGTTTAGTTTACATTCTTTCATAGTAGTTTCATTTTCATGACTTTCATAGCTTAGATTTCCTTCCATGCAATAGCATAACTTCACATAGCTTAATAGGAGGGATTTGTAATGCTTGTTCTTTCCATTTCATAGCTTAGTTGCATTGCATTTTCATTTCTCTAGACTAGTTTGCATTGCATTTTCATAGTGATTCTTGAAGATATTGGCACTCTTTCCCTTGTCCTCATTTGAATCTCTCATTGTGTGGTTGACTAGCAAGGTCACAAGCTTGTAGTTCTAGTTGAGAGCAAATACATCATAGTCCCTTCCAACTCCATGCATAGAGAGCTATGAGCCGCTTTGTGAGGCCTCATTCTCAAGCAACCTTGCATGTAATGGTTCATAGAAGTACACCATTTTAGTGTGTACAAATAGAAATTGTGTCCTTCAATTAGGCCATCTCAATAAGGAATTGACAATTTTATAATGTAGTCTTTCTAATGAGACATGCATAGATTTGATTGCATTTACGTCTTTGTAAATAAAGTTCAATATTTTATTTCATGGAAGGGTAGAAAGATTGTGTGATGCATAGTCATAACCATTGAGTATCAAACTCTCCATTCATCATGTATTGCATAGTATAGAAAAGACTTTCACCATAAATTATTGTTGCAATAGTATTTCTCTCGAGACCATTTATTGATAGTTGAGGTGCAATATTTTCCCAATAGGTTTCCGTTGATGTACATAGATCTAATAAGTAATTTGTTCGCATTGGATAGGGTATGTAAGATTTGTTGCATATCAATAGTTTGTAATGACCTGAAATAGGATTTTCATCATGAAGTAGAATAGAACATATATAATACATATAT
>BSBK01014921.1:32500-33608 GCA_027943335.1 Chamaecyparis obtusa | reverse complement strand
GTTTGTTGTTGTTGAGAGAGATACCATACCTTGTTGTGTGTGAGATCCACCTTTTGTGCTCTTATCGCATTATCATCCTAATCCATTGCACATACTTTATTGCATAATGGAGGATGATCCACATTTGGTGGACATATGATCACACCTAGCATAGGTAATAGCCTATCAGCTCCTTATCATTGTCTCTTATCTCCTTTCCTATATAAGGAGGCCTATTATGTACATTTTAATCATGTCCATGATCAATAATATCATTCTTGCATCTTAATGCAATTGTTTTGTCAATCTCTTGTGAAAGTTATCTTGATCTTGCATTCGATCCTGGGGGTGTTGTAGAGTCACCTAAAACTCTAACAATAAATTCTTGCAATTGTTTCAACCTCTTTATTAGTGCATGAAAATAGTTCTACAGGGGGAATTGGTGCATTTTCCATGTGTGATGTGCAATAATATGTCTGATAGATCTAGAATATGTATGTACCTAAAAGATTTTATTTACTGTCAAATAAAGTCTACATATATGTACATTTTTCTAATTTAAATAAAAATAAAATTAAATACTATGCACATTTCACTACATTATTTGAAAGTATAATCAATTACATAAATTACATTAAAATGTAAATTACATTTTAAAAGGTCTAATGGGGTCTTAAGGGGTCATATAACCTATCATAGCCCCTAATAGGTGGATAATTAGGTCATAATAGGTTTAATTAGGTATAATTAGGTCTAATTGGGTGTAATTAGGTCCCAATTGGTCTAATTGGGTCTAATTATGACAAAATTGGTTAATTGGATATAATTATGACAAAATTGGTCTAATTGGGTCTAATTAGGTGCTAATAAGTCTTAAGGGGTCATATTACTCATAGTGGGTCTAATTTGGTATTAAAGGGGTCATATAACCTATTATAGGTCCTAATAGGTCTAATTACGTCATAACAGCTAATTGGGTCTATTTAGGTACTAATAGGTCTAATTAGGTGCTAATAGGTCCTAAGGGGTCATGTTACTCATAGTGGGTCTAATGGGGTCATATAACCTATCATAGGTCCTAATAGGTTTAATTAGGACATAATTGGTTTAATTGGGTATAATTAGGTCC
>BSBK01014921.1:0-27500 GCA_027943335.1 Chamaecyparis obtusa | reverse complement strand
ATATTTTGTTTTTAATTATTTATTTTTATTTAGAATTAATTTATATTTTAATTTAATTAAAAATTTTACTTATGCCAAATTTAGATTAATTTGTATTTTAAATTGATTTAATTTTTAATTAAATTAAATTTAGGTTAATTTGTATTCTTAATTTTAATTTTAATTTAATTGATATCTATTTTTAATTTACATTAAAGATAGAAATAAGAGTTGGATTATTATTAATATTATTTTTTTATCATGCTTATATTTAATTCTATGGTTATTTTTAACTTAATTAAATATAGGATTAATTTTTCATTCAGTAGTGCACATTTACTTTAATAATTGGTTAATTGTTAAATGTAAATTAATTAATTAATTTAGTTCTTTTGTTCTTGTTCTAATGAAGGGAATATTTATTCATTTATGTATACATTAGAACTAAATACAAATATATCTTCTAGGAGCATTCTTGGACGTTTTTACACTAAGATTATTGTGCACTAGATATCATGATGAAATTATAGGTTAAGGAATCAAACATTAACTGAATATGATTATTGGATTAATTTACTCATTGAATCCTTTAAAAGTTCATGTACTCTAATTGGGTGTTTCTTTTGTTAATCCCATAGGTTGAATACAAAGAATGTTATTGAATTATGGTGTTGTTTTAATGTTTATATTAGGTATTTCTTGGTAGACCTATGTGATTTTACACTTGGATTCAATTATGCTCCATATGGAATTTATATGCTTATGGTTCAATTTCAGTTCTCTAAGATGTGAGTATTGTATTCTTCTTTCCTGAAGTGTCTTCCTTTGCTTATTGTGATATCGGGCATTAGATGACCTAGGGGGGAAATAGAGGTAGGGGGTAATTGTCAGTTGGATATGTTCTCAGTATTATATTTGATGTGTGTGTGTATTCTGATTATACCCTAACTTGACCATATGGGCTCATGATGCTTTGTATTTTGTTTATGGTATCTCTGTAATCTTTTCTAGTTCTTGTGTGTGAAACTGGATTTGGGATTACCTAGTTGTACACCTGACTATATCTAGGTGAGATCTATGAGCCTAGGGTAGTTTACCTCGACATGTAGAAGGAGGTGGCTTGCAATAAGTGTCGGGGCCCACAAGTGGCTGCTAGGATCACTTATTGTAAGTATCAGTAATCAAGTGATAACCTAATATAATTAAGGGGTATTTAAATGAACCTAATAAGATATGACTCCTTACCCATGATTGAGTGCTAGTAGAGAATACAATGGATGTTGAGAAGATTACTAGCCGCCTTTAAAAGGCGTGAGTTGGAATAGTTGATGACTCCATTTGTATGAGAGGTCATTGATACCATGTATGGTCACTTGGGTGCTGGGATCTAGAGAGATTACCAAGAGAAAACTCAAGGATTAGACATACATGATGACACCTTCCTATGTATAGTCTGGTTATTCTACATGTGTTGGTTGCCTCTGGATTAGAGAGTCTTACCTTTCACTTTATTATGTTTACCTTGAGTTAGAGTTCTTTCAAGATCTTGTTGCTTAGTGGTTTTTTTCCTTGCTTTTGTATTGGTTATCTGATTGGGGTTTGTTGTTATCTCCTCAACATGATGAGGTAGGCCTTTGTGGTTCTACATGGATAGGTGGTAGTGATTCTTTATCATTTGAGATTCGACGTTCTCGTGCAGGTGCTTGATGGTGATTTTGCACTTGAACTCCTTATGATGCTTCATTGATGTTTCTTTTCTTATCTTTGTTATTTGGAATCCTGTATTAGAGTATCGCATGTGATACCTAGCCTGGACATTGTATTAGTTTTGTTACAATGATTACCACATACCCTTCGACATGTATAGTGGATGTGAGTTTAAATTTATAATTCATGGATGTCCATGAGGATTGTATTTATTAATGTATAATGTAATTGTAATATTTTTCTGTTATGGAATCTTTTGTTGATGTTATTTTAGTTGTGTTTTGTTTTTTAGTAATTCTATGTCGTGCGACCCTTGAGTTTTGTAATCTATGATGGTTGTTGTATTAATGTGAGTAAATGGTAATTAATTTCACATTGATGTTTATCTTGTATGTTAACTTTAAAAAAATAAAATTATTCACCAAACTTAGTAGCATGTTTTAGGTTAATCTCTCTTGGGTTCCCTAGTGGGGCATTACATCTGGTATCATAGTGGAGTTTCTACACTGGGAACTCTTGATATGTATGCTCATTAGGTTTTATGTAGTTTAAACTTGAAACTAAACATAGATATATAACATTATTATTTCCAGACCATTGCTTTGTGATTATGTTATCTTTTGTTTTTGTTTCAAGTTATGTTGTGAGAAGTTGTATGGATCTCTGTATGTTGTAGGAATCATGGTTGTGACTAGATATGCTAGAGGTCATGGTAGAGGTAAATCTAGTAATCATGGGAGGGCTGGAAATCCTAGCCCTTCTATGACTGTCAGATAGGTTAGCCAATGTGAGTAGTGTATGAGCAGTCTAGAGGTGAGCAGAGAGAGGATCGTTAGGATAAGTCTAAAGGACAAGACATGAGACAACTCTAGCAGGAAATTCTAAATTGTCTTGGTCCTGAGAAGATTAGAGTGGATCAGGTTGTTTCTCATTACTCTCAGAGAGAGAGGGAGAGATCTAGGAGTCCTCCCAGGAGGAACTTCACAGTTGATCCTACTGTTGTGGAAGCTAATCACATGAGGGATTTGATGAGAGGGTGACCTATTCCCTTTGATGGGAAAGGAATTGGTTTAGAGGCAGAGACTTGGCTGATAGCTTTAGAGAATAGTTTTGCAATGCATCCCTTTAGTAGGAATACTAAAGCCAGGTATGCAGTTATGCAGCTTACTGATTTTACAGTTGTATGGTGGAAGATAGAGGAGGAGAAGATAGGGTTTTAGATGGATACTATCACTTGGGAGTTATTTCTTGAACACTTCCAAGAGCACTTCCTATCAGATCAGTAGAGACGATAGAGAGCAGATGAATTTCATAATTTGAGATAGTTGACCTTGTCAGTGGGATAGTTCGAGCACTGGTATTTTGACCTCAAACAATATGCTGGCTTCGGATAGGATACAACTCTCCTAGTTCAACACTTTGTTAGGGGGCTTAATGCACGCATAATTGGGGATGTTAAGCTCTTTGAGCCTATGACCCTCCAGGAAGAAAACATTAAAGCTACTCCTAGAAAGGTGAATCTAGTGTTGGGTCATAGTGGTTAGAGAGGTGTTCAACCTAGTGGTTCCAAGGGGAATCAGTCTCAGAGGAATGAAAATTTTTAGAATCCTTCTACCTTTTTGAAAGGTAATCAAAATTAGTGGGACAAGAATTCTTCCATGGTAATAGTGGTGGTTCTCAATTAGGGAACTATCACAATTGGCAGCGTAGTATGCGCAATTGGATTTATTAGCTAGCTTAGAGTTCACATCATGATTTTGGAGTAGGTAGCTTCCATTAGCCTAGTGATCCTACAACAAGGAGAGTTTTCAATGAAGATTGTTTCACTTGTGGCCAATCCGGTCATATATCAAAAGATTGTCTCCAACATCTAGTTTAGCATGTAGGATAGAGGCCGACAACTTCTAAGCCTATAGTCGGTGATGGAAGTAGATCTCATAGGGCCTTTGCAGTAGGGAACGATCCTCAGTGTTTGAACCCTAAGGTAGGAAAGGGTCTGATGGGACCTACTCAGTGATTATTGGTTTAGTTTTCTTTTCAGTGCAACTAGGTCTATGGGACTTATATCCCTACTTGTTCCAGGCTTCCAAGAGTAAGGCTAATCCTAGGGGGGTGGATGTAGTACCCACTCATAGTTTTCTTTTAGTTAGCTTTCTATTTTAGTTGATTGGATGAATTCTTTTAGGTCACTTTTCATGTGATTGGTTATTATTTTAATAAATGATGATTATGGTTATTGTTCATGTGTATCAGGTGATTGCATAGATTAGATGATGAGATTATTATGATGTTATGTTTATACTTTATATCAGTTTATGATGTTACTGACCCCATACTTGCATGTGTATGGTTATCATGTGTGTGTTTATGTTTGGTGTGTTTGCGTGGTAGAGGATGGCGGCGTAGTTACATGCATAGTCAAGATCCACACATCCAACCATACCCTATCATTATTTTCTTTATATATTGGATGTACACGCTTCATCTTGTGATGACAAGTTTTCAGGTATAGGACATTGTCTTCCCTGAATTGGCAAGAGTGAGTGTGCCCATAAATATTCATCTCAATGGTAAAGAGGGGAGATAATACATAGACCCAAAACCCCAACCTAAGCCTAATTGTCCTAGGATTGGACAAGCATCAGTTTGACTACCCAACCCGAATTTGTCTTGTTGACATGGATTTGTGGATCCCTACTCCTAAGTTTGCTTGGTTTTATGTTGTTTGGTCTCAGTTGATTTATTGCTTATGTGGGTGATTTTATGTGATTATTAATTTAATGATTATAGTTGACAATTAATATTAATCATGTTCCTAAGTTTATTTGAGAAAATTTAATTAAAGGTTAAATAATTGATTATATGGATTTAATTAATGGTAATTAGATTTTATTATGTTTGTGTGTGTTATTAAATAATTAAATATTTAATTGCATGGATCGAGGATGCTTGAAATATTTAATCTATTTAATATGACTTTTAATTATTAACATGTGCATTATTGAAAAGTGAATTGTTCTAAAAAATAACAACTTGTTTTCAAAAGTCAAAGTTGAGTTGTGCAAAATAAAGCTATTTTAATTTATTAATTAGGATTTACTTTCAAATTGTAATTGGGAGTTAACTATTGAGTCATCTCTAGGGTTTGCATGAAAGGGGGAATTGAATCCCTAATAGGGGGAATTGCATTCATTTTGGAGACTAGATAGGTTTTGGGAGGAGAACTTTTGGAGAGCTTATGTGCTTTAAATTTTAGAGAATTTGGATTGTTATGATTTCTTGTTGTTTTGGCTACATTGTGCGTCTGGATTTTTGGTGTTTTCATTATTCATGGATTTAGCTCTGCAAATTGGATTCTTACTCAGAGGAATTAGGTGTTTACAAGTCTTCTAGGGTTTCCATTTTAGTTGTGTGCATTGAATCTAATGTAGGATCTGAAAATATCCTTCTGTGATTTCTATTTTGTAGTTTGATGGATTTCTATGTTTGAATGACTTCATGTTTGTCTCCTTAGATCTATCTATGTTTTTCTTGTTTTGGATATTAGAGAAAACCCTCGTATATGATATTTTATATTTTTATTAAGTTTTAGCATAGTAATGTTATGCTAGCAAAATTTCGTTGGAAGATTCCTCATAGATCTCCTATAAAATGAAAAATTAAAGATAGGTTAGAATACTGGAAGAAAAATAAATCTACCCTTTAAAAGAAAATCAATTTGGATGAAAAACCCACTTCTGGTAGAAAAATCACTCTCTGGTAAAAAAATTAAACACACACAAAATTAAATTATAGTCAAAAGGAAAAAGTGATTTTGTGGCTTGACTTTGGCACGTTTTTGTTTGATTAAATATACATACTCTTTTATTGAAAGATGGAATAGATTCTTTTGCAAAAGAATCTGAATATAGATTGGTTTTTAAAAAATATATAGTACCCTTTGTTAGAAAAAAACACAGTCAAAAGATTGGTAAAAGGAAAAATTGAGAAACACTATATTCAAATAAAAATGTATGTGAATGTCATAAATATTTTTTACACCTCCTTTTTATTTACTTTATGTTTACAAAAATTATTTAAAAATAAATAAATATATAAAGTGCTTGAAAAATAAAATGAATGGTTTCATTTTTAAAAATAAATATTTTTAAAAAAAAATGTTTGAGGGGCGGGGGCCACCACACCCCTGAACCCTTCCCCTTCATGGTAGTGGCTATCCAGCCACAAAAATCTTTTTCTTTATATAACATTTTTCAAACTTTTGAAAAAAAAACTAAGTGTTTCCCTTTCGTATGGTTAACAGTTTTCGTGGCTACATAGCCACTACCCCACTTCATGGCAGTAGTCGCACAACAGTCTAGCCTGTTGTATGACAGTCTAGGCACTACTGACAATAGTACCTAGGTTGTCACATGATAGGCTAGGGTTGTTGGCCCACGTGGATAGTGGGTGGGGTTAGATTCTCCCCACTTTAAATTTAATTTAATTTATATTTTGTTTTTAATTATTTATTTTTGTTCAGAATTCATTTATATTTTAATTTAATAAAAAAATTTACTTAAGCCAAATTTAGATTAATTTGTATTTTAAATTAATTTAATTTTTAATTAAATTAAATTTAGGTTAATTTGTATTCTTAATTTTAATTTTAATTTAATTTATATCTATTTTTAATTTAGATTAAAGATAGAAATAGGAGTTGAATTATTATTAATATTATTATTTTATCATGCTTATATTTAATTCTATGGTTGTTTTTTAACGTAATTAAATATAGGATTAATTTTTCATTTAGTAGTGCACATTTATTTTAATAATTGGTTAATTGTTAAATGTAAATTAATTAATTAATTTAGTTCTTTTGTTCTTGTTCTAATGAAGGGAATATTTATTCATTTATGTATACATTAGAACTAAATACAAATATATCTTCTAGGAGCATTCTTGGACATTTTTACACTAAGATTACTGTGCACTATATATCATGATGAAATTATAGGTTAAGGAATCAAACATTAACCAAATGTGATTATTGGATTAATTTACTCATTGAATCCTTTAGAAGTTCATGTACTATAATTGGGTGTTTCTTTTGTTAATCCCATAGGTTAAATATAGAGAATGTTATTGAATTGTGGCAACGTTTTAATGTTTATATTAGGTATTTCTTAGTAGACCTATGTGATTTTACACTTGGATTCAATTATGCTCCATATGGAATTTATATGCTTATGGTTCAATTTCAGTTCTTGATGATGTGAGTGTTGTATTCTTCTTTCCTGAAGTGTCTTCTAATGCTTATTGCGATATCGGGCATTAGATGACCTAGGGGGAAAACAAAGGTAGGGGGTAATTGTCAGTTGGATATGTTCTCAGTATTATGTTCGATGTGTGTGTGTGTATCCCAATTATACCCTGACTTGACCATATTGACTCATGATGCTTTGTATTCTGTTTATGGTATCTATGTAATCTTTTCTAGTTCTTTTGTGTGAAACTGGATTTGGGATTACCTAGTTGTATACATGACTAGATCTAGATGAGATCTGTGAACCTAGGGTAGTTTACCTAGACATGTAGAAGGAGGTGGCTTGCAATAAGCACCAAGGCCCACAAGTGGCTTCTAGGATCACTTATTGTAAGTATCAGTAATCAAGTGATAACCTAATATAATTAAGGGGGATTTAAATGAACCTAATAAGATATGAGTCCTCATCCATTCTTGAGTGCTAGTATAGACTAAGATGGATCTTGAGAAGATGACTAGCTATCTTGAAAAGGCATAAGTTGGCATAGTTGATGACCTCATTTGTACAAGAGGTCATTGATACCATGTATGGTCACTTGGGTGCTGGGATCTAGAGAGATTACTAGAACAAAACTCAAGGATTAGACGTACATGATGGCACCTTCCTATGCATAGTCTGGTTATTCTACATGTGTCTTTAGCTTGTGGATTAGAGAGTCTTACCTTTCACTTTATTATGTTTACCTTGAGTTAGAGTGCTTTTAGGATCCTCTTGCTTAGTGGTTTTTTTCCCTTGCTTTTGTTTTGGTTATCCAATTAGGGTTTTTTGTTATCTCCTCAGCATGGTGGGGTAGGCCTTTGTGGTTCTACATGGATGGGTGATAGTGATTCTTTACCATTTGAAATTCAACTTCCTGGTGCCAATGCTTGATGGCAATTTTGCAGTTGGATTCCTTATGATGCTTCATTGATGTTTCTTTTCTTATCTTCATTATTTGTAATCCTGTATTAGAGTATTGCATGTGATACCTAATCTGGACATTGTATTAGTTTTGTTAGAGTGATTACCACATACGCCGTGACATGTGCAGTGGATGTGAATTCATTTATAATTCATGGCTGTCCATGAGGATTATATTTATTGATGTATGATGTAATTGTAATATTTTTCTGTTATGGAATCTTTTGTTGATGTTATTTTAGTTGTGTTTTGTTTTTCAGTAATTCTACGTCATGGGACCCTCAACTTTTGTAATCATTGATGGTTGTTGTATTCATGTGAGTAAATGGTAATTTCCTCCGCACTTATGTTTATCTTGTATGCTAACTTTAAAAAATAAATTATTCACCAAACTTAGTAGCATGTTTTAGGTTAATCTCTCTTGGGTTCCTTGGCGGGGCATTACATATGTACTATCCTCTTTTTTATAAAATATTGTACTATTTATTACCAATACAACTTAATTGATTTTTTAAAATTTTAATATACAAATCTTTATTTTTCTACTAAAAATTAAGGTATATTTTTTTATTTAGTTGATAGGCTATATCTTCAAACTTTTTCTTTTGAAATGTTGTCTCATGCACACTAGAAAGTTGTCCAATATCGATAGATAGAATTAGACAACTTTCTAGCTCCTAGGGATTGGTGAGGTTTGTGGAGTTCTGTGTCAAGGAAGTTATTCAATTCCATCTCATGTTGCTAGGAAGTTGTTCTATTCTGTCAAGTTGGAATGTTCTCTAATGTCACTAGAAATCTATCTAGTTCTGGAATGTTTTTTGATGCCAAAATTTTATCTTTTTTTCATGAGAAGTTGTCCAATTTTGGTAGGTCTTGCACTATAAATTCACCACCAGGGGGTCGAATAGTTGTAAGTTGTGTTACATTTGATGCTTTTATTTAATGACATGGTGAGAAACATTGGAATCATTTCTATTGACCATGAACCATCTTGACAATGTCAACCAAGAAGCCATTTCAAGTGATTGTTTCAAATGATGGGAACACAGATGAAGAAAACTAAAATTTTATAAAGAGGCTAAAGAAAGAAATTGATAAGTATAAAGGTATCTTACCTCTTAAATGTTTTATGTGTGGAAATGTTGGTCATATTGCTACTAGATGTTCACATAAGGGAATGGTAACAAAACTAAAATTTAATAAAAAGGCATATTATATGAATGAGAATGATAATATCTTAGATAATGAATCAAAAGAAGGTGCCTATTTATTTTATGGTAAAAAAAATTAATATGTACCTAAAATTAATAATGTGACATATTAGGAATGTAATAATAAAATTGTTGATAAGAATAAGACTGAATAGTTGATTGATAGTGGTTTCTCTATTCATATGATTGGTGACAAAAGTAAGCTTGTGAAACTTCAAAAATATGGTGGTGGATATGTTAGATTTGGAGATGATCAGAGTGGACAAATGACTAGAATATGTTTTATTACTTTTTTGGGATACACAATACAAATAATATGTATTATGTAAAAGGATTGCATCATAACCTTTTAAGTGTTAGATAGATGTGAAAAGGGATACTATATTGTCTTTCTGGATGATGGTTGTTTGATCCGAAAGGGGTCCAAAAATATTATTCTTTTAGAAAAAAGAACTAGAAGAAATATGTATCTACTAGATGTTGGTAGAAGGCATTACCTAATTGATGAAAGCTAGATGTGGTATCAAAGGATGGGCTACACCTACTATGATAATTTTATGAATATTAGTTTGGCAAGAGTAATAAGAGATCTATAAAGATTGATCAAACTGGATAATAGTGTTTGCTAAGAATATAAAGAGGGAGAATATACCATTTTAGTTGGTATACATAGACTTATGCGGACCAACCAGAATAAAGAATCTATAAGATGAATGGTATTTAATGTTCTTAATTGATGACCATTCTAGAATGAGATAGGTTACATTCAAGTTATAGACAAATTTATAGTTGAAAATGAAGCTGATTGAAAATTCAAATATTTAAGATTTGATAGAGGAGGAAATTTTTTTAGTAATAGATAAATAACATATTTTTTGAGATACATAGGATTAGAATATTGTTGTTGGTTTCTAGAGCATTGTACTACAATTACGTAATGGAGAAATTGGTCCAAACAATAAAAACAAAGTATGAATTTGACATGTCCTTTGAAATTTAGACCAATAAAGATAAGAATAAGGGAGTCATTATTTTTAAAGTTGAACCTATGACATTTGAAGAAGCTTGTTGTGATCAAAGTTTGTGGAAGGAAACAAAAAAGGAGCTAGAAATTTTTTATTTGGGAACTTGTCTCGAGACCAGAAGAAAAAGAAGTTACTGAAACCAAGTGGGTGTTCTAGAATAAAATGGATAAGGATGGACATGTTATGAGAATCAAGTCAATATTGATCTACAAAGGCTATATTAATATTGTGGGCATTAAATATGATGATTTTTTGTTGACTGAATGGAAGCTATTAGGACATTTTTAGCATTCACAACATTCAATGATTTTAAAGGATATCATATGGATGCGAAGAAAATGTCATTGAAGGAATAACTAAAAGAAGAGATTTACATTGAACAACCATAAGGATAAGCTATGAAATGATTTAGACATTGTCTACATACTAGAGAAGGATATGTATGGATTAAAGAATTTTTTTTGTTACATTTAGTATACAAATCGATGGTGTAGAATTTTTTGTCATAGCACCTGCTTAAATAGAAATTGATATAGAACCTATATTGTTGTTCAAAGATCTAATTTATTGAAATAAAGCCACTAAAAAAGCTGGAAAATGTATGTATGTTTGAATTTGTGAAAAGTATTTTATTTCATTTAATTATTGTAAAATATAAATTATGTGTATGTGCACATGTTCAATTATGTATGAATGTAAAGTAAATTATAGATGTGTACATTTTTTGTGTTCAAATTATTGTATAATTGTATTTAAATGTCTTGTTATGCAAGTTATCTATCCAGTTTAATAAGATTCTAGATTGTATTCTTTTCATGTACACAAATTTATAGTTTTATTAAATTTAAGCTTTATTTAAATGATTAAAGATTTGAAAAAACCTAGCTATAACTAATCTTACATGATATCTAACATTTTTGTAGTTATACTAAATTAAATATAAACTAAATTAAATTTGATTTATATTATTGAAGATTAGAAAGAACCTACCTATAGCTAATCTTATAAAACAACTATACTTTTGTAATTCTATTAATTTTAAAATTAATTTATATGATTGAAGATTCTATTGATATTAAAGAAATAACCTACTTAAAACTAATTTTGCACAATGAAATATAGAGATTAATAAATTGAGGGCATATACAAAAATAGATGCCTATTGGTTTTGACTAGCTTAGAGCGCATTAGAGAGTGCTCATATTTCACTTTGTCCAGAAAACACATTTCATAAATATCCTCGCTAATTAAGATCAAGCCCACTTAATAACTCATCGTAATAAGCTTCCAATAAGAAGAGAAGACAACAGGATTCGATCCTTAATCTGTTACAGTTCAAAAGTCCGTACGTAGATTGTACACATCAAGATTCTGTTTCAAAAGTATATGTACATTTATGTCAACGTGCAAAAGTATATGTATATTTATGTCAACGTAAACGTATTTTTTTATTTAAAGAATATAAATTGACATTTATAGTACAACCGTATTCAGATGTACTGTACAATTGTATCGATATTTTTTGTTTTATTATTTAATTTAAACAAATATCTTGTCAGAGACCTTTTTGATGCTGGAAGCAGTCTAGTGATCAGATTTGGAATTTATATCTTTGGGAGAGAAGACTTGAAAAAGTGGATGCGATAAATCAAAGAAATGGGACAACGTTTACGTTTCTCTTACACAATTCCGTGGCAATCATGTATGTTGCTGCAAGTGCGGGAATCATGATTTGTAATTTTTCTAAAATCCGTCAACGTGTGAAACTATAAAGTTATTTAAATGAAATTCACAACACAAATCATCAGAATTGGAACTAATTTAGCTAATCTATTTATCTATCCACTCCATTGTATTCTCTTTGATTGCTCATCTACTATGTTTCCCTTGCCTCACACTAGTTTGCTCTACCATGGTTTCTCTTTTGTTGTCAATTTTTATTCTTTTCATAGTTTTAATCTCTGCTCTTCCCAATTCTCTCACTCTCTCTAATCACCATCAAGAAGAATCACTGTTTAACCACTGCAAATTCTGTAGATTCACTGAGTACAACAACATTTGCACTCAGAGGATCCATCGACTATATTGCTCCAGGTAAAATTTCCGAGTTTTCTTTATATTGACATTATTATTTTCCTTATTACCTTTCTATGAATTTTAATGATTGAAATTGATTGCAGAGTATGGATTGGATGGGATTGTTTCTGTTAAGGGAGATGTTTATAGCTATGGGATTCTGATATTAGAGATGGTTACAAGGAAGAGGCCCAGTGATGAAATGTTTTTGGGAGACACGAGCTTGCACAAGTGGGTGAACTCAGCTTTTCCAAACAGGCTGGCAGAAATTGTTGATAGCAGACTATGGAGAGGTGCGAACAAAAATATAGAAGAGAATAGTTGTCTTATTTCTTTCATTCATGTTGGTTTGCTTTGTAGTAGTGAATCACCAAGGGAAAGACCTTTCATGAGAGATGTAGCCAAGGCCTTGGAGAGCCTGAAGACACCTCTTTTGGGAGATGCAGATGCTTCCAATTTAAGAGCCACAATATTAGAACTCCTGGACAACAGTACACATCAGACATGAACATTGGGATCTGACAGTGAAAGCTCTTCATTTTAGATGTTTATAACTTCATTTGAGAAGTTTATATAGTTTCAAGTTTGTCTTCTTTCTTGTCAAATCTGTTAAGAAATGATGAAGTGGGTCTACCGTACGTTGGAGGCAATCTCACTATACGACAAGACCACCGTACAGCTGAGGCAATCTCACCATACAATGAAGAGTTGCATTGGCACAATGGAGGTGAAGAGTTGGCACGAAGGACTTGACGGAGCTAAAAGTATCGAAGGTATAAGTTGGGCAAGACCTAACGGAGGCAAAAGTGCTAAAGGGAGAAGTTACTGTATGACAAGACCTGACAGAGGCAAAAGTGCCAAAGGGAGAAGTTACCGTACGACAAGACCCGATGGAGGAAAAATTGCCGAAGGGAGAAGTTAGCGTAAGACAAGACCCGACGGAGGCAAACGTGTCGAAGGGAGAAATCATCGTATGACCAGTTGCATGGGTGATTGTGTGTGACAGATGGTTGACAAACCATTTTGCTGGTAACCATTTCTGTACCAAATTTTGAAATGATTTGTAGTATATTTTAATGGCTGCAAGAATTCACTAGAAGAAAGTGTGGTTGAAAGGCAAGTTAATTGTAAGGCAATCTAAGCCTGTGGAACAATCTGGAGTGCATTGTACGTAAATCTTTTTTACTTTAATACAAAGTTTCTCCAGGGTTTGTTGGGTGGTGGGTTTTTCTCGAAAGGGTTTCCCCATGTTAAATCTAACATTTTCTTGTGTGTTTTATGTCTGGCATTCCATATTTTATTGTCTTGCACATCTCTGAGATATAGTTTCTTATTTTCCTATTAATTTAGCATTTGGAAAGCATTTCCGTATTGTTGCTTTCCTAACAAGTGGTATCAGAGCCTGGCCATTTGTGTTATCCTTGTCAGATAGGATTTGGATTTTTGTGCCAATTTGGTTTCAGTGGGAGTTTCCAAAGTTTTTGTCTATAAGTTGAGATGGCTAGTACATTAGGAACAACAGACATTGAAAAGCTCAATGGCAAAAATTTTGAGTTGTGTAAACTTAAAATTGAAGATGTGCTAGTTGATTAAGATCTATGGACTATTGTGTCTGTTCCCAAGCCTACAGGCATGAAGCAAGAAGATTGGGATATAGCGGACCAGAAATCCAGAGGACTCATAAGATTGAGTTTGGCAGATTCTATTGTGTTGAATGTCCATGAAGAGAAAACTGCACATTCCTTGTGGAAGAAGTTAGGAGACATTTATTAGGGAAAGTCCTTGGTAAATAAACTCTTCCTGAGAAATAAATTGTACTCCTTAAAGATAGATGAAGGAACAGTTGTTGCAGATCATTTGAATGTGTTCAATATGGTTACCACATAGTTGACATCTGTTGGTGTAGCCATTGGTGATGAAGAATGTTGTATGCTCTTGTTGTGTTCCTTGCCTGATTCATGGGACCACTTGGTGATGGCTATTGGAAGTACTACTACCCAGTTAAAAATAGATTAGGTAGTTGCTGCACTCTTGTGAAAGGAGATGTAGAGGAAGACTTCTGAAATGGCCAAAGAGGCTCTCTTTGTTCAAGGAGACAAATGGGAGGACAAGAAGACTAGGTATAAGTCTTCTGGAAATAAGTCCAAAGTGAAGTGCTGGAACTGTGGGCAGATTGGTCATGTCTGGAAGGACTGCAAGGAGAAGAAGAAGAAAAAAAAGGATGACTCTTTGAGTTCTAAATCTTCTCAAAGTGATGAAGATGTCAGTAGTGCTGCTTTGGCTAATCAGTCATCTAATGATGACTGGTTGAATTAGTTTGGTCTTCATGTGGAAGATGTTTGTCACAATGCCATGTGTGACTCAACACCATGATTTAGTGATATTTGTTGGTAGTGACGTAGTGAATGATCTTCATTAGTATTGTAAATATTGAAGGCATGAGATTCTAATGTTGCAGAAGGATCTTTTCACATTTTCTGAAGTACCATTTGGAGATGTTTATCTTCATGTGACTGAAGATGTTGACATCTTGAGGGCTCAACGGAGTCTTTGATAAAGGTTTAGTTTATGGTATGTTCATATGGAGCATGTTATCTCTTTAATTGAGATGTTTTAGATCATGTTGTCATGTTTATGTTCCTGAGACCACGGTTGGAATTTTGACATTGATCTTGGTTTTGTGTTTGTGTATTGAGTACATCATTTGCTTGACACTTCATGAAATTATTGTTTTGCAATTGGAGTTGACATGGATTAGTCGGTTACAAGTGCTCGTGGATACTGAGAGACGGTGGTGATGCTATTTCTCTTGTGATTAGAGATGTGTTTGTTGAAACGCTTGATGGTTTCAATAGGAAGTATGATATGAATTTAGAGGTGTATGTAGAAGGACACGGTACATGGTTGATGTACTGTTGATGTTCTTGATGCTACAAGTTTTTTTTGCACTTCTATGTAATGTTGTTGAATATATTTATATCATATTAATATTACCTGTATAGTGGGAGCTTCTTGGCATGTATGTGATAGGTATTGCACTTGAGGCTTGAGAATAGAGGTAACAGGTTGAATATGGTGATGTTTTGGAATCCATGTTGGTATACCTTAGAGGTATGTATAGTTGGATGTGCTAGCACTTACTGTGGGTGATATTTCATCTATGATTGTGACAAAATGTTGATGCATTCGATTATCTTTTGGGTCGAGGGTTTTGTGCTTTTGGAGATAGAGTGTATATGGTTTTCTCAGTGGATAGATTCTATGTGTGTCCAGTGGCAGTGGCATGGTAGAAGATGGGAACATCCATGAATGAGATGAGACTATTCTGTAAGTATCTCAATGGTGCACACAGTAGATTTTTATTCTTAACAGTTTTGTGTTCAAGTGGTATATCAACATTCATGGGCTTTAGAGTCCATGATTCTTTGTAATCTCTATGTTCATCGATCTATGGTTATGATTCCATACTTTGTCAAGTGGGAGATTGTTAAGAAATGATGAAGTGGGTCTACCGTACAGTGGAGGCAATCTCACCATATGAAAAGACCACCGTATGGTTGAGGCAATCTCACCATATAGTGAAGTGTTGCATTGGCATGGTGGAGGTGAAGAGTTGGCACTATTATACACTATGTTTGCACCCCTATCTCAAGCTCTCGTAGACTTGATAACCTAGTATAACATGGGAATCATCTCCAGGTGTGGGACCTATGCTAACTGAGATGACACCTCTAGATTCTAGGTTGGTTCCTGGATAATCACCTTAATTTGCTTCTAGACAGGAAAGTAAATCTTTGAAAGGGAAAGAGATAGAATGAATGCATGAAAGGGGAATGACTGAAAAGAAAACTACCTACTAGGTGATGTACCAAACTAAAATGAACATAATACACTAACCAAATTAGCATTAAGGTTCTCAGATCTAATAGAACATGATCTTCCTAAACAGGCTTGCATAAGTATTTCACAGAGAGGCCTGAACAAAAGACACAGACTGTGACCTACAAGAAAATGTTCTCTTCAGCAAAAGGGCACAGGAATGAGACAGAATGACAAGGGGCTGAAGTATACCCACAAACTCACTCAAATCAGATCATACACAATAGTACACATATATGCTAAAAGAAAGAAGGGCTCTGGAACTCCAAGATTTCTCTAACAAAGACAGTATATTACGTTCAATAAGAGAAATACCGATAAGGGAAAGACCAGAGGGTAGAACAAATGCCACGAATAGCCTCTATTGAACCTGAGATTTCAATGAAAGGTTACAAGCTATAAGAGCCAGAGGGCAGAACAAATGCCACAGATAACTCCCCAAGAAAGAGAAAAACTCTTTTACAAATTGTAAAACTCTAAGCTCTAAAAGCTCCAAAAAACAAATATATACATCTCCTTTTTGCACACAGGTAGGAGAAAAACCTAATTAGGGTTACATAGATTTTATTAGAATAATGACAATCCCTAATTCTATCAAGCCTGATCATAAATGTATCTTTGAAATATCTTGGCCGATCAGATATCTATGTGTCCATCTCTGTACTCTAGCTGTTTGCAGACAAACCACATTGATCTATCTACCTCTCTGTAACTCAGGTTCACCATGAATGCTCAAATCTGGTACTCTTAGATATTCAACTTAAAAATTATGACCGGTCATAGGTGGTGCCAACCCTTTAATGCATCTTTGGCGCAAGAACACTGACATGGTACCTGAGAAATCAACAAGTGATGTCCATCCAGATCTCCTCATCATCCTTTCCGACTGCAACTGGCCTCCTATCATCAATTTTGAGCTATCCGCGACCTCGTATTTGACCAACAACAATAGACTAGTAAGAAACCCCATGAAAGATATTTAAATTTGACAATAACGGCTAGTAGGTTTCAGTTGAAAACATGGCCATCGATCACACTCTTTCCCGGCAAATCAAAAGGCCCCAATTACCCTCGAAACAGTCACAAACTCCCTTGAAAAGTCATCGGCTAGATCATTGATTGGAAACCAATGAAAATTGAGCACCTCGGCATTACGTAACACATCGGACCCACCTTGCAATCTTTTGTGACCTGATACTCAATCGATGACTGTAGCATGATCTCATGGGCTCAGAAGATTCCTTCAGATCATGCACCAACCGTAGATCTTACTTGACTGCCACCTCACTTAAGAAATCTGGACCCACTGGCAGATGCCAACTATTCTACTCTAGCAACCAATAAAACATGGGCACGTCACAACACGAGGACCCACCCGATAGAGCTTTGACAATAAAGTAGGATCAGCAGCTAGCACATGATCTCAAAGGGGAAGAATATTCCTTGTGATCATGCGACAATCGTAGATCTTCACTGCACTTTAACCGCTCAAAAATGAGACCGTCAGTCATACCATTAACCGCTTTCCAAATTGCACAAACATGCGACTATGAAAACACTGGGTCGCTGAATGAAAAGCACTTAACCACCAAAGATAAGAGATTAAGAGACTACACAGTCACCCAGTCACCAAATAAAACCCCCGACTACTAGAAAAAATGGAGATTTAGCGATCGCGGCCTTGAAAAATTGGGACCCACCTGGTCACAACAACGCACATAGAAAACACTGATGATAGAGAAGGAGTGCGAAGCGCGAAAGATTGAAAACAACCAAGGTTTTCACTTGACCGAAAAGACAGAAAACACTGAGGGTTTTAATGCTTAGGCAATTTGGGAACCCTGCGACCTAAGTATTTCCTGTAGATCCTAAAGCTTGGATAACTTCTTGGGTTTTCAGAATTAGCACATGCAATCTAAACTAGAGCATGATGACATATTGGAGAACATGGTGCCAAGGTCACAAACCATAGAACTTTGTGGGTCAACTTTTCAAGCGAAGACTGGCCAAAATTGCATGATAGGAAATTTTGGGTAACATTTTGGTGACTTTTGTGGGATGTCAGCCTGTTAGACATTAGATCAGTGGCCTTGACATATTCATTGGGCATAGAGTCATCATTTTGAACATAAAACTTTTTGACAGAGAGATAGACTTGAAGGAGGAACAAAACTATGCACGAGCACTTCTTGGAAAATAGGGGAACTAACCTAGAAAATAGGGAAAGAAAATGAGAAACATATTTACAAGTACTTACAAGGAGGGATTAACCTCAAAACAGGGCTTTAGATGGAATCCATTCACTGATATAGGCAAGTCATCTCCTTCAAGAGTTGATAGCTGGAAAGCATTAGGCCCCTTGCATTCTATAATAACAAATGGTCCACCCCAGAAGGAATCAAACTTTGTATGTCTACTAGGCTTGGATCTGAATTCATCCCACTTGAGGACTATATCTCCAACTTTGAAATTTCAAGCCTTGGCTCTTTTATCAAAAATTTTCTTTGTTTGCATCTAATGGAACTCCATATCTTTCATGGATTTATCTCTGAGTTCTTCTAACTCCATTAGTTGACCATGCCTGATTTGTAAGGGATCTCCTTCTTCAAACATGACATATTGAGTGACCAAGTCCAAAGCTGGAAATTCAGTTGAAATGGACAACTTAGCCTCTTTTCCATATACTAACACATAAGGAGAATTCCCAATGATCTTCTTCAGGGTAATCCTATCTAACCATAAGGAAAACTTTAATTTAGTATGCCAATCCCTTTGGTTATCTTGCAAAGTCTTCTTGATTATCCTAATCAAGTTCTTGTTAGTTGATTCTGCCAAACCATTGCCCTGAGGGTAGTAATTTGAGCTTGTATTAAGATAAATGCCATTTTTGATTGCCCATTCTGAGACTTTAAGGCCTGTGAATGCCAGTGCATTATCTGATATTATGGAGTCTAGAGTGCCAAATCTATGAATTATATCATCATAAAAACTTAAGACAACACTCTCATTTGATTCTTTCAAGGAAACTACCTCTGTCCACCTAGTGAAATAATCTATTGCAGTGATTATCCATTTGTGGCCTGCACTAGATGGAGGATTAATCATCCCAATAAAGTCTATGCCCCATTTCATGAAAGGTTGCTTTGTTCTGATTGGCTAAAGAGGCAGAGCTACAAGCCTTTCTTTTCTTGCAAACATGGCACATTTTATGCATTTTCTTACATAATCATGACTATCATTGAAAATAGATGGCCAATAGTGTCTAACCCTCATGATCTTGAAAGCTGTAGTCCTAGGAGAAAAGTGACCTCCAGAAGGTCCATCGTGAAACTCAAATAGGATATCCGCTACCTTTTATGAATCAATACATCTCAAAAGGACACCATTGTGATCCTTTCTAAAAAGAACTTCATCTATCAGCACAAAGGGAATAGATTGCAATCTATAATATCTCCTTTTTGCTGAATCTAGATCTGTAGGACATTGTCCTGTCTTTAAAAAATGAGTCATGTTAGGAAACCAACCTGCTGTCTTAGCATGATTTTCTGTAGAATGCACAACTAAAGATGCATCTGTTTGCTCAGATTTCTTTCAACTTTCATCCCCTTCCAAATGTTCACAAAGACCTCTTCCTTTAACCAACTTGGTGATTTGGATATCAATGTCATATTCCATCACCTTGGTAATCCAACTAGATCTTTTTTCATTTAGGTCCTTGGAAAGTAAACATTCTTTGACACTTGGATGAGTAACTTTCAAGTGTACCTTGCTATGGGTCAATAGATATCTAAACTTTTTAAGACTCTTTACCACAACAAGTACATTTGTTTCCACAAAAGAGTATCTCTGTTCATACTCTTCTAAACCTTTGCTGAAGAAAGCAATAGGCTGCTCCAATCCATCTGAATTCTCTTGAGTCAACAGAGTATATATAGCATCATGACCTCCATAAGCATAAAGAATAAAATCCTTACTATAATCTGGGTTTAAGAGAGCGGGAGCTACTATCAAGGCCTCTTTGATAGCCTAGAAATTGGCTTTTCCTTCTTGAGTCTAGTTGAAGATTGAACTTTTCTTTAACATGGCTGTCAAAGGCTTTAGCAAGTTTGCAATATTAGGTAGAAAATGCCTAACAAAGTTAATCTTTCCTATGAAAGATTGAAGGCTTTTCTTATGATGTGGCAATGGTAGCTCTAGGATGGCTACAATTATTTTAGGGTCTACTATAATTCCTTCTTTGGACACTATATATCCCAACAATTTCCCTTCATGAACTGCAAACACACATTTCTTGGGATTGAAAGATATCCCAAATTCTCTACACCTTTCAAAAATCTTCCTCAAATGTTTGATATGATCTGTTGCATGTTGAGAATAAATAGTTATGTCATCTAAGTAGACCAGTACAAACTTGTACATGAGGCTTTTAAAGGCCATATCCATTGCCTTTTGAAATGTGGCACATGCATTTGATAAACCAAAGGGCATCTTTTGATAAGCCATGTTTCCCCACTTGGTTGTAAATGCAGTCTTGTATTGGTCCCCTTCATTAACTAGGATCTAATTGTATCTTGAATAGCCATCCAATAATGAAAATCTCTCAGACCCAGAGACACATTGTAAGATTTGTTCCATAGAGGGTAATGGATGGCGGTCTTTTAGAGAGGCTCTGTTGAGATCCCTGAAGTCAACACATAACCTCAACTCCCCATTCTTCTTCTTGATAGGAACAAGGTTGGAAACCCAACTGGTATGTTTAATGGGGTATATGATACCACTTTCTATTAATTTGAGCACTTCTCTATGCATAAGTGGCTCAAGTTTGGGATTAACAGGCCTTTGTTTTTGCCTTACTGGCTTGGCATTGGGTTCCAGTTCAATAATGTGCTGAAAAAGGGTTGGATCAAAACCTTTGAGGTCTTCGTATTGCCATGCAAATACATCACTGAACTATTTGAATAATTGAGTGTAAGCCTACTTTTCTAATTCAGTATTTACTTTTCCACATTGTAAGCTTTTACCTGGTTCCAACTCCAATTCAACATAATGTTCTTGTTGAACTACCAGGCCATCTTTGTTCTTCTTAACTTGGTCATCCTTGTTAAAGACAACTTCTACGGTGACAAGTCCTCTAGGCATCTTATCAGAGTTAAGTTGCATCACTTGATCACCATAGCTCTGCAATAGTCTGTCCTGGTTATGCTTTGAGAAAACATCTTCTTCAAACAAGAATTACAGAATTTGCTCATCATTATCAAACACTTGCCAATTAGTATTATTATCAGGGATAGAAGGTCTAACAATTACTTTGATATGCTATTGGGTCTCCCCTTTTGAAATACTATTAGGAATGTCATACTGAGATCCAATAGTAGCTAATCTATTTGCATTTTGATTTAGCTTCTTAGAGATGGAAATAATATTGAAAACACAAAAGTCTTCAATTTCATCCCAAACTCTATGTTTGTATGCTTTCATGGTGTCATTTTTGGTTGCACTTATCCCTCTCACTTGGCTGAATACTAGCTCACTATCACCATAAACTTTTAAGGCTTTAAGCCCTCTTTTCCTAGCCCACTCCAGTCCATTCACTAGACTTTCATATTCTGTAGTGTTGCTAGTGTAGGAGAAACTGATTCTGAAAGCTATATAATATCTTTCTCCTTTTGGGGACACTAGCATAGCACCACCACCATAACCATGTCCACTTCTAGCACCATCAAAAAATAATTCCCAAGTCTGATTGCTCCGATCCTCTAAATCAGTGTCCCTTTTGAGAAGGTTTGGTTCTATGGATCCACTTTCTTGTATCAAATAGCTTCCCAAACCAGTATCCTAAATAACATTTTCTTGGGCCTCAAAACCCTTTTCTGATTCTAGTTCATCTAGTAAAATATTAGGGATATTTCCTATCTTAGTGTTTGCTTCTCTGATAATTAGGAAGTCATTGCTATCAAATGTAGGGAAACTTGCATTGATCATATTGGACACATATGGTTCTATATAGTGTGCTACGTATGATTCAGATTTAATGGTGACCTTGGTACCATATCTTGTATGAAATAGCATGTGAGACCAGTCAGAAGAAAGATATCCTCCTATCTTGGCTGTAAACTCCCTTGAAAGACATATGGAAAATAAAGTAGGGAGGTCTATGATATATATATCCAGTAGGATGGAGAAATTAGGACTTGCATGAAGGATTAGACTGGTATCCTTGGCCACACCTATAGTGTTAACCGAGGATCCATTGAGTTGTGTAACCTTCTTTTGGAAAGGTTCATATTTGAGTCCTAATTGGTCAGCTACCTTTTTGGCCATTACAGTACTAGTAGCTCCACTATCTACCATACAATTATGTACTAAAGACTTTCCAATAATTAAAGATACATAAAAGGGAGGTGGTTTTGAGTTCTTACCCTAAATGGTATCTGCTTTGGGGTTGCTACTTGAAGCTTCCTTTTCTTGATTAGTGTTAACCAACACTGGCTTTGTTCCATCATTTGAAGTTTGAGGAGCTGAGATCTCACCCATGGCTTTCTTCAAAATTTTAGGTTGTCTTAGAATAGCCAAAGAGTCCCACATAGACATAGTGACATTCACCTTCTTCATGCTATCTACAATGTTGAAAGGTGTCATAGTGTGTACTCTTTGCCATGCTTTTACTACGTTAGGCTCCATTGGAGCCTTCTTCAATATCTCAGGAGAAAATGGCTGTAGTGATTCTGCAGATGTAGTAGCTCTAGTCCTAGAATCTTCTCGCTCCATGTCTTGGGCTCTTCTTTTTGACCTTGTGTTGGCAGCAATGGGGGACTTATCATTGACTCCATTAAAGCCTAGCTGATCCCAAATGAAAAGAGCAGTCTCATTATTTTGTGATTCTTGTTGAGGAGTTGATCCACTAGAAGAGGCCTCTGATTGAGTATGTGAGGCATTCTGAACCATTAGGGCTTGATTCATCCGCCCATTTGAGCATGTAGCCTGATTATGAGGCTGGTTACAAGGAAAACACCATTCATAGTTTGAGGCCATATTATTTTGACTAGGAATCATATCCCTGATTGGATTTGCAGAATTAAGAGGTGCAGGGTTGTATGGTTGAAATGGTCTTTGATTAAAATTTTGTCTTTGTCCTTGGTAACCTCCTTGGTATGGTGGCCTATTTTACTGATAAGGATGTCCTTGATTCTGATATTGCTGATTAGGACTTTGGCCTTGTGGCTGGAAGGGTGGTCTAATTCCTTGTCCTTCCTTCTTTAAATTTGTTGCCTCTTTGGTTAAAGTTTGCAGTAGATTTGTCATTTCTTGTTGACTAGTTTGTTGACTATTCTTCATCTCTTGCAGCTGTTGAGAGAAACTTGCCTTTAATTCTTCACTGCTAGCACTAGCCTGAGGTGCTAATATGATAGGAATAGGAGTAAATGGGGGTATTTGCAAAGGTGCAGTGGGCTGAATACTAGGGAAGATGGGAATGGGGGGCCTCCTAGCTATCATGCCTTCTTGGATTAAACAATTTTCAGCCCTGACAGCTATGTCAAAAGCTTGGGGTAGAGAGGTACCTCCCATAGATTGGATCATGACAGAGATCTGAATATTCAAGCTTTTCAAGAAGTATAGGAAAGCATGATCGACTGATGGCCTCTTTGAGACTGGAATTCTATTCCATGTCTTGAGGAATCTATTATTATAATCTGTCATTTATTCTTGAGGGTCTCTTTTTATGGTTGTCAACTGCTCAACTAGAGATAAATTGTCTGATTTATCTTCAAAGTGTTTTCTCAATGCATCCCCTAATCCATCCCATGAATTAATGGAACCAATAGCTAGAGTTCTAAACCATTCAAGAGCCTTACCTTTGAGGGAAGCTGCTAATAACTTAGTGGCCACATCTTCTTGAGTTATATTATGTATGCTGTAGATAGTGGTCACATCTCTAATGTGTTCAAAAGCCGTTGTTTGCCCTTCACCTATAAAATCAGGTAGACTTTTTAGTGCTACCAAGGGCACATCATGATGTACAACAAAAGTCAATGGACTTCCTTGATTGAAAGGTGCAAAAGAAAATTGTCTAGCCATTGTAGGAGCAAAAATTTGCTGAGTAGCAACTATGTGAGTTTTATTTGATGCTGGATTTGAGTCTTCTTCTAGATCTTTGGTTAGAGATCTTCCTCTTCTCTTGAGATGAAAGGGAAAAGGTCTCCTTTCTGAAGTATCAGGTGGCATAGACTGTACTCTCCTTGTAGGGGATGTTCTCTAACTTGGTCTACTTCTGTATCCTCTTTTTTAGGGCAACTCTGAAAATCTGGTGGGCTTTGAGTTCCTTGTCTCAATCTTTCTCATAAACTTTGAACAGGGCTGTCTGAGTCTTACACCTGTGGAGTTGCCAGATATACTTGATAGGAAAACTTCTAAAAGTCTGTATTATGCAATCAGTATATCAGAGATAAAATAATCTTTAAGATGAACCTATAGGAGCACATTTGAACATCAATTTGATCTTACTCCCACCGGGCATGCCAGAAATGTTATATACTAAGTTTCCACCCTTGTCTCAAGCTCTCATAGTCTTGATAACCTAGTATAACATGGGAATCATCTCCAGGTGTGGGACCTATGCTAACTGAGATGAGACCTCCAGATTCTAGGTTGGTTCCTATTAGATAATCACCTTAATTTGCTTCTAGACAGGAAAGTAAATCTTTGAAAGGGAAAGAGATAGAAGGAATGCATGAAAGGGGGGGGGGGGGGAATGACTAAAAAGAAAACTACCTACTAGGTGATGCACCAAACTAAAATGAACACAATACACTAACAAAATTAGCATGAAGGCTCTCAGATCTAATAGAATATGATCTTCCTAAACATGGTTGCATAAGTATTTCACAGAACGGCCTGAATAAAACACATGAACTATGACCTGGAAGCAAACATTCTCTTCAGCAAAAGGGCATAGGAATGAGATAGAATGATAGGGGGCTGAAGTATACCCACAAAATCACTCAAATCAGATCATACACAATAGTACACATATATGCTGAAAGAAAGAAGGGCTCTAGAACTCCAAGATTTCTCTAACAAAGCTAGTATATTATGTTCAATAAGAGAAATACAGATAAGGGAAAGACCAGAGGGTAGAACAAATGCCATGGATAGCCTCTATTGAAACTGAGATTTCAATGAAAGGTTACAAGCTGTAAGAGCCAGAGGGCAGAACAAATGCCAAAGATAACTTCCCAAGAAAGAGAAAAACTCTTTTACAAATTGTAAAACTCTGAGCTCTAAAAGCTCCAAAAAAAAAATATATACAGCTCCTTTTTGCACATAGGTAGGAGCAAAACCTAATTAGGGCTACATAAATTTTTATTAAAATAATACAAGACCCTAATTCTATCAAGTCTGATCATAAATGTATCTTTGAAATATCTTGGCCAATTAGATATTTGTGGGTCCATCTCTGTACTCTATCTGCCTGTAGACAGGTCGCCTTGATCTATCTACCTCTCTGCAACTCGGGCTCACCATGAATGCTCAAATATAGTACTCTTAGATATTTGAATTTAAAATTATGACCAGTCATAGGTGGCACCAACCCTTTAATGCTTCTTTGGCGCAAGAACACCAATATGGTACTTGAGAAATCAACAAGCGATGGCCATCTAGATCTCCTCAGCATCCTTTCCAATTGCAATTGGCCTCCTATCATCAATTCTGACCTACCCACGACCTTGTATTCGACCAATAGGAACTGACCAGCAAGAAACCTCATGAAAGATATTTAAATTTGACAATAACGGCTAGCAGGTTTCAGTTTTAAAAACGGTCATCGATCACACTCTTTCCCAGAAAATCAAATGGCTTTGATTACCCTCGAAATAGTCACAAACTCCCTTGAAAAGTTGTTAGCCACATCATCGATCAAAAATGAATGAAAATTGAGCACCTCGGCATTACGTAACACATCGGACCCACCCTACAATCTTTCATGACCTGATACTCAATCGACGGTTGTTGCATGATCTCATGGGCTCAGAAGATTCCTTTAGATCATGCGCAAGCCGTAGATCTTACTTGATTGCCACCTCACTTAAGAAATATGGACCCATTGATAGATGCCAACTGTTCTCCTCCAGCAACCAATAAAACACAGGCACGTCACAACATGAGGACCCACCAGACAAAGCTTTGAAAATAAAGCAAGATTAATGGCTGGTGCATGATCTCAAAGGGGAAGAATATTCCTTGTGATCATGCGACAACTATAGATCTTCACTGCACTTTAACCACTCAAAAATGAGACTGTCAGTCATACCATTAACCGCTTGCCAGATTGCACGAACACGCGACTGTGAAAATGCTGGGTCGCTGAATGAAAAGCACTTAACCACCAAAGATAAGAGATTAAGCGACTACACAGTCACCTAGTCATTGAATAAAACCACTGACTACTAGAAAACATGGAGATTTAGTGACCATGGCCTTGAAAAGCTGGGACCCACCTGGTCACGACAACGCACATAGAAAACACCGACGCCAGAGGAGTGCCAAGTGCAAAAGATCGAAAACAACCAAGGTTTTCACTCGACCGAAAAGACAGAAAACACCAAGGGTTTTAATGCTAGGAAATTTGGAAACCCTGCGACCTAAGTATTTCTTACAGATCCTAAAGCGTGGATAACTTCCTTGGTTTTAAGAATTAGCACATGCGATCTGAACTAGAGCATGATGACATATTGGAGAACATGGGGCCAAGGTCGCAAACCGTAGAACTTTGTAGATCAACTTTGCAAGCAAAGACAGGCCAAAATTGGATGATAGGAAATTTTGGGTAACAGGCACAAAGGACCCAACGGAGGCAAAAGTGTCGAAGGGAGAAGTTCAGCAAGACTCGATAGAGGCAAAAATTCTAAAGGGAGAAGTTACCGACTAGACCTGATGGAGGAAAAAGTGCCGAAGGGATAAGTTATCGTATGAAAAGACCCGACAGATGAAAAAGTGTTCAAGGGAGAAGTTACCATACGAAAAGACTCGATGGAGGCAAAAGTGTCGAAGGGAGAAGTTATCATACAACAAGACTTGGTGGAGGCAAAACTGTCGAAGGGAGAATCACAGTACGACCAGTTGCATGGGTGATTATGTGTGACAAATGATTGACAGACCATTTTTCCAGTAACCATTTCTATACTAAATTCTAAAATTATTTGTAGTATGTTTTAATGGCTACAAGAATTCATTAGAAGAAAGTGTGGTTGAAAGGCAAGTTGATTGTAAGGTAGTCTGAGCCTGTGGAACAATCCAGAGTGCATTGTATGTAAATCTTTTTTACTGTAATACAAAGTTGCTCGAGGGTTTTTTGGGTGGTGGATTTTTCCTGAAATGTGTTTTCTTGTTTGTTTTATGTCTAGCATTCCATATTT